>JANAVB010033620.1:2437395-2442868 GCA_029216955.1 Iris pallida | reverse complement strand
CCTAAATTTCTGGCTATGCCACTGGTTATATTTTCATTATGCTTCCTTTATCTTTGTAGAAATATGCCAGTAGAGATAAATCTTGGATGCAATCAGGGAGGTCAACACAAAGTATTTTGATGGAGTTGCATTTTTTATCGACTATGCTTATAATCATATGAAGTACGATGACATAAAAATTATTGTCCTTGCAATAAATGTAGCAATAGATTAGACTAATTCGGAATGAAGTGCACCAAACCTCTTCTTTATAATGGTATAAAGTCTACTTATACAGAATGGTATTTACATGGGGAGTGAGGATTCCTTAGTGGTGACAGTGGTGAAACTCATAGTACTCATAATGACAGTGATGATTTGACACGCTAGCCAATTGATGACATACAAGGCTTAATAGAAGAGGTTTATGCAGCAAGACCAAAATGGAGAAGCAGAAAAGTTTTACAATTTGTTTAGGAGATGCAAAAGAACCATTCTATCGTCGGGTTGCGAAACTTTTTCCATCCTATCTTTTATTGTCACCTTGATGCATATCAAATGTATCAATTTATAGCAACAAGTCTTTCGACATGTGCTTGAAGTTCTTAAAAAAGCATTCCTTTTTGTGAAAGTTGCCTACACAATTGGTGCTAAGAAGATCGTTAAAGATCTTGGTCTTCATTACGAGAAAATTGATGCGTGCAAGAGATTTGTATTTATTATAAAGAGTTGGCCAATGCTTCACAATGTCCAACATGTCATCTGTCTAGATAGAAGTCGCAAGGTACAGTTGGTAAAAAGAAAGGCAAGAAAGTTCTGTGGAAGTTTTGCGGTATTTTCCAATCACTCCAAGACTTCAAGATTATACATGTCTTCTAAGACAAACCGGAGATATGCGATGGCATCATGAGCACCAAGTGAAAATGTGGGCCTTAGACATCCACCAGATTCCGAAGCTTGGAAGGACTTCGATAGAAGACACGAGTCTTTCGGTAATGAACCACGCAATGTCAGACTTGCTTTGCTAGGACGGAGATTCACCCTTTTGGCAATATGAGTTTGAGTTATAGCACTTAGCCCATTATATTTCCATACAACCTTCCTCCATGGTTGTTAATGAAAGAGCCTTACATTTTCTGTCATTTACTAATAACAGGAGAAAGGGACCTGGTCATGATATTGATGTATACATGAGGCCGTTGATTGATGAATTGCTTCTGTTGTGGAAGTTGGGGTTGATACATATGACATATCTACAAAGCAGAATTTTCAGATGAAGCTTCAATATATGGACAATAAATGACTATCCTGCATATGCATATATGTCAGGTAGGAGTACACAAGGAAAATTAGCTTGCCCTTGCTGTGCCAAAGATACTGTATGGCGTAGTTTAAGAGCTAGAAAAAAACGATGTTATAATGGTCATCGACGGTTTTTACCATTAGATCACCCATGGCGTATGCAAAAGACTATATGATAATACGAAGGAAAGGAGGGTGCTCCCACTCGTCCATCAGTGTTGATATTTAAATGAGCTTAATGAGCTCACAGAATTAATTTATGGTAAGCATGGACCTAAACAAAAAATACTTGGGTTTGGTGTAAACCATAATTGGAAAAAACATAGTATTTTTTCAAATTGCCTTATTGGAAACACTTTTGCTGCGCCATAATTTAGATGTCATGCACATTGAAAAAAAAATATTGATAATGTGTTTGGCACGATGATGAACATTGATGGTAAGACAAAAGACACATTGAATGCTCGTAGGGACCTCCAAAAAATGGGTATTAGGCCGACACTTCATCCTAGAGAGAAGGGAAAAGACTGTTTGGGAAAAAGCAGATTATGAATTAACAAATGACGATAAAAATTGTGTTTCTATGGATGTTTGGACCTAAAAGTTCCGGATGGATACTCTGCTAATTTATCTCGGTGTATATGTGGGCAAAATGAGTATTAACAAGGATCACCAATATATCCTTTATACAATGCTATGGTTCTCAATCACTAAAAAAATCAATGTCAACTATAAAACAATAATCAAAATGAAAAATCTAATATATATCATGGTTTTATTAAGAGTAGACATGTTAAATATATGTTTTTCTTGAAAAAGGAGTAAACATGTCTTTTTCATCGACAGTTTTCTTTCCTCCAATCAGTAGATTATCCAGCATAATCCTTTTGTTGTGTCTGAGGTCTCACCGATTTAACATCCAATATCTTCCTTTCCTAAAAATGACACAATTCCGGAGAAACTAGAAAGTTGTTCACTAAAGTAGAGCCATAGTGCTAGCTATTAAGCATTCACTCCAAAGTTCAAAATGACAAATTCAGGGTAATTTATCATCAATCATTGCATCATGATAGTTCAAGTTTCTATTGATAGTTGGCTATTCAAAACCTGAATTCACTAAAATCTTTTAAAAAAGAATAATATTTATTTGTTATCTAGGTATTTGCATGTGAATTGGTTTCTTTTTTTTTTTTTGTCATCAGTTGACCTTATCACATGTATTTAACCTAAAGCTGGGCTAAGACCATCATGTTCAAATGCCCAAGTCACCCATCACTCCCTCACCAAGTACACGAATACCCAACTGTCATCATACTGTAAACTTTCAACCTGTAAGGTCCATAGTTTTGGACTGGGCAAGCAACATACTAAAAGTCTATAAATATTTGGTAAGCAGTTATATAATGAGGGAAGTAGTACTTGTAATATTCAATCCTTACATTTTTTCATAACAACAGTAAAAATAATTTTTTAATAAGCTATTGTTTAGATAACCAAAACTTAAAGATAAAGGCTCCATTTCTGTTGTACAATACTGCACTAATACAGAGCAATTAAGATCAATCTCTCATGGACATAGTAACAAATTCCCAACTGACCTACTAAACAATTGTTCATGTCAGAAATGGAAAGATACTAGCAGGAAATATTTGTCTTGTTCTTGCTTTGACACTCCCATGCCATGCATATGAAAATCAAGGTTTTAAGTAACGGCCGAAAACGATGCCGAAAATACAGAAACTGTTGAATCTATACTCATAGGAAGGCTCCAAACTGAGATCGAAACCGAGTTTTTGAACCATGGTTAAACCACATTTTCTCCCCAAAACCCAAGGGGGTTGCAACTTGCAAGAGTCCCCCAGAATTCTCTCAAACTGCCTCGTTTTGACGACGACCAACAACCTGATGATATGGTCATCATCATCCACCAGCCTGGATTATTGGATTAGATGATACAAACTGCCACAGGTTTCTACCTTTCAAGATACTCGGCCAATAGTCCCAGGATATAAAATCCTTGGAGTAACAATTTTCGAGTAATTTCATTTTTACTTCGTTTATTCGTATCGTGTCATGATTAGCAATGCCACTTCCACATATTTTATTTGTATATATCATTTACGGATACGACACTACGAACACGGTCATGGTAGAACATGAAAAAGTTAATTTTCTAATTAGTTATTTTGGTAAATTTATATTGCATGCTCATGTGCTTTTAATACCTAGGATCATTACAAATGAAGCTGTAAGGAATATTGGTGTATTATTCAAGCAAGAAGATTAAAGGGCCATGGGTATACTTTTCTAAATATCCAAAGGAGGAATTGGATGTGTTGTTTGATCGGTTTAAGGAATCTGGCTATACTTATACATGCTCAAATGAAGAATTGAAGGCTGCATTCACTGACCATATTAAAAGAAATTATGCTGACTGGATGTGGAATTTGAGAAAACCAATATTTGAAAAGTATAAGAGTACTGGAGAGAGATATGCTAATCGTCCAGAAAATGTACCTGATCCTGCAGTATGGAATGGTTGATGAATGGTTAAATCCTCAATGGCAGGTAAATGAACTTGAACTTTTACATATCAATTTAAGTCATTTCTTATATCATGACATGGACTTTGACATATCACATGTAGAGTTCTTATATTGAATGGTAGATTAATTTTCCATGGCATGACTAGTATTTGTTGTGAATATTTATGAATTATTTATGAGTGGTAGATTAATTCAAATGAGGAATTTTTATTTTGCAGGATCAAAGTAATTCAAACAAAACAAACAGGGAAAATCAACAATTGTGCACACCACTGGTTCAGTTTCCTTTGCCAAATTCAAAAAAGAGGTAAAAAGTAGAATGCTCCCAAATTTTTTTGTATATTGTTATTTCATGTCTATATATATTTTTGCATATTTTTTGTTGCTTCGTTTGTGGGAGGTAAGATTTTTCAGGTATTAGCTTAATATAATAAGAAAAACATAATAATATTTTCTCTTAACAGCTTGATCAAACTGGAATTGAACCTAGTCCAATTGAATGTTTCAAGAAGTTTCATATAAGCAAGGGAAAGGAGGAAGAGGAGAAATTTGGCGAAGTGAGAAGGCAAAAAAATCTATGTATGTTAGCCAACTTTTTCATTCTTCACTGTGTTCTTTAAATGCATACCATATTCTGTTAATTTAGTGTGTTTGTAATATTCTATCGAGATGTTATATAATATTGTAGTAATTTTTATTGTGCAGGAAGCGATGGAAAACAAAAAAAGTACTGCTATAGAAGAAAATCTTAATGTCAATGACTGGGACATATAAGAGAGGTGATCGTACCTAGTCATGGTCGTGTACTTGGATTGGAGGGTGTTTGAAAGGTAAAGATTTATACTCATCTGGCCAAAGTTGCAACAAGCGTAGGTGTGTTGAACGTGAAGAAAATCACCAGCTTAAAAGATGAGCTGAAAGATGTGAAAGGTCAATTAAGCACTCTGCAAGAACAAGTTCAAATGTTATTAAACAATATCCAAAATTCTGATCATAGTGCAAGACAATCACCATATGCGGTATGTACACTTCTTTACGATTTTATAAGTTGCAAGTTGAGTTTAAATCTTAACTTCATTTAAATTACATGAGTTCTTATTGATTTTTTTTGTTGTAACAGAATAACGTTGGAAGTAATGGTTCGGATGCTAATCTTAGCGATGACGTTGAAGAATAATTCAAGCAAGCTTCAGTTTCATACAATTATTTTGATATTGCTATACGTAGACTTGGAAAAAGATTAGATTTGACATTACAAGTTTATTGTACATAAAATACATTGTTTTCTTTGTGACACTTTTTTTCATATCAATGAATGATTAGAAGACTATCTTTTACTTTAGTTGTCAATGTATTCATGCTTTACTATTAATTTAAATTATGAGAAAAGTTAGTTATTTTATGACAATTATTTCTATCGGAATTAGTAATTGTCATGACATGTACCATTTTTGACGAAATTTTGGACCAACATATATAGACATCGTAAAAACATAATTCCGATGTTATTTTTTATATATTTCCAATTACTATTGCTATCGGAAAAACAAAATTACGACAACCCTTGTACATCGAAAATGATGTTTAATCGTCATTTCCGACAAAAATTTTTACAAGATAAATTATCGCAAAAAAATAATTTTGAT
>JANAVB010033620.1:2344895-2432395 GCA_029216955.1 Iris pallida | reverse complement strand
TCCACTCGGGACGAGGGTTATGTTTCCATTGATCTCCTGTTCACTTGTTCATCCAGCAGTTCAGTTACGTGTAGTTGTTCTTGTATTCCAGTTCATAGTCTTCTGTCAAAAGTCATTGGTGTTAGCCACTTGTTAGCAGTCAACTTGTCAGGTGCTACTTGCTAGTTATAGTCACCTGTTAGTTGTTACTGGTCTATAGTCACATGTTAGCATTCCTTGGACAGATGTCACTTGCCATGCTTATGACTCATTTCCCTATTTATATCTTGTTTGTTTTTATGCATGATTAAACTGCTAGATAGGCATATTTTTATGTATCTTGCTATGTCCCCTGAGGACCTGATGATCTCTTCAGGTTAGTGATTGCATGGAGTTAGTTATCAGAGCGGATGGTGGATGATTGTGATGCATAATTCAGGTATTTGTCAGTGATATTACATTGTTATCCTTTCATGCTTTATTATTCCTTATCATGAGATATCTTGCTTATTAATTCAGTTTAGAGACTCTTGTTATATTCCTTGGAGTCTCATCGGACATATATGCTAGTAGGCTGTAGACCATGACCTATAGTGTTTATTCATGTTTCGTACATGCTTATTGTGGATTTGAGATATAGATTTGTTTTGCCATGATTTAGCAGTATACCATAGCCTTGACAGCGTTTACATATTCGAGTTGGACTGGAGTCCGCTTGATTCGTAGCTGGCTTGCTCACGTTTTCGCGTCCGAAAAGTGGGTGCGAGTCGTGACACAATTTTATTACATTGAGAATATGCTCACACGATATGGATATTAGGATCTTTCAGGGATCGATATTCCATATAGGTGTGACAAGAAGCTGAAGCAAAATTCAAAGGAAAGCATCGGACAACTGGAGTACTCAAGCATCATCGGAAGTTTGATGTATGCGACAATTGCCATATGATCTGACATAACTTTTGTCGTGGGGATGCTGAGTCGGTTCACAAGCAATCCAAGTGTGTGGCACTGGAAAGCTGTAAAGAGAGTAATAAGATATCTCAAGACGATTCATAAGTATATATTTACTATATTGGTTATCTGACAATAGTGGAAGGCTTCAGTGATACAATTTGGTACTCAGAAGTAGAAAAAAATGATCCACGTGAGGATACATCTTCTTCACGGTGGAGCTGCTATATCGTAGAAGTCGAAGAAACAGACTATGCTCTCATATTCTTCTATAGAATCTAAGTTTTATACACTGGCAGTTGCAGCAGATGAAGCGAAATGGCTTCGGAAGCTCATGTATAATCTTCCAATAGTTAGTGTGCATATTTTGACGGTGTCAATATACTGCGATAATCAGACGACTACAACAGTTGAATCAAATAATCTATTCAATGGCAAGAAGATACCTGTACGATTGAGGCATTGGGCGGTGAATGATCTTATCAAAAGAGAAGTCATTACGTGGTTGATATCCGAAGCCAGAAGAATCTTGGGGATTCGTTCACCAAAGGTCTCAAGCGCCAGCTAGTCTAAGACACAACAAAAAAGGGCTTGAAGACATTCTGATATTATATCTTTGTAATTCTACCGTAAAGTTTTATGTTGTTAGTTCAAAGAAAAATCTACTAGACATCTAGCTTTTGGTTCAAAGAATGAACATTGACTGGACGAATATTAGGAACATAGGGTAGTCCTTTGAGATATTGAGGTGTTACGGATCCAGAACCATTGTTGTCTACTACTTGTTCTTAATGTAGAACAAGTTCTATTGAAGGATGGCTTAGACGCCTTAATAAGTTGTCGGGTATATTGAATGTTCGGCCTGTTTATAGGAGGCACATGTAGTATAACACTACAAATGAGCATAGTACTCTATGCTATAATAGGGTGATTCCACAAGTACCTAGAGAGGATAAAGCCTCGGCTTCGGGCCATTTCACAGTGGCGTAGCACCGCATATAGGCAGGTCGCTAAATGCTATAGAATGAAGAGTGGTAGACAACACTACAAAGAGGTCGGTGACCTCATGTTACAGTGGTATGACACAATCAAAAGATAAAAGATGTAAAGCCTCGGCTTCACGAGCCATAATACCACAAGGAAGTGTAAGGCTTCATGCTAGGTAGTATAGCACTACAAAGAGGCTGGGGTCCTCATGCTATAATGATATGACACCACGATGAGGTGTAGTCCTCATGCTACAATAATATGATACCACAATGAGGTGTAGTCTCGGCTTTGGGCCATTTCATAGTGGCGTAGCACCGCAAGAAAGCGCAAGACTTCAGGCCATGACTCTTTAAAAGAACTCTCTTAGAATGTATGGAAATAGACATATCGTCTCTTGAGAGTAAGCTTGTCGACACTAATATACATACACCAAAACCAGGCAAGAACATGGTCTTTAATGTGCAACCAGAAGTACAGTTGATGTCATTGTATAAGTGAAAAGAATTACAGTTACGTTACAAAATTTAAGGCTTAGCCATTCTTGTATCATAATGTTATTTGACACATGTGAAAAGATTCAAGTCAAAGCGACATCTATACTAATGCATAATGTACAGCCATTATGGGAAACGCTCAACCCAAATATTGAGATATGTGGGGGTTTATTGGTGTTTTTACCTTTAGACTAGGAAAGATAGTTCTACATTAGCTACACAAATTGGTGAGTATCTCAATATAATGCTTTGCTTTTGTTGAGGTGTGCACACCGGGTGTTATGGGGCACAAGTGGATGTCATGTGGGGGTATTTTTCTAGGAGAAAAAATGATTAACTCCTCAAAAAAACATTTATGCTTTTTGTTATTTCTCGTATCCATTAGGATCTTTACCCAAGAGGGGCTTAGCGACTCGGACTCAGGCTCTAGGGCCTATAGAGATGCTTTTATGGCACACTTTGTACTTTATACGTCAGCATCTTTGCATGGTGCTTGTGCATATTTGTTGCGCTCGTACGCTCGTTTTATGCGTGAGTCGTATGAGCAGGCGCATGTGCGGGCGCAGGCATGGGCGCACGCATGCGCAAGTGCTAGCATGGGCGTAGGAGCGGGCACATGCGTGGGCTATGTTCAACTATGCGCATATATGCACATGCGTCGTTGCATATGCGCGTTTATTGTTGGCCCATTTGGTCATATGGTCAAATCTGATTTTAATAATTAAATAAACTCTGTCTGGATATACAAAGCTAGTTGGGACTTCTCGGACTCTTGAACATGATCAAGAATGGCTATCTACTGAATTCAAGATCGAAGATCTGTTTGCCTACTCGAGTCTGTAATTCCTTATGCAATATATTTTTATTTTATTTGAGTCTAGGAATTTGTTGTACACCGAGTCGTATTGGCAAATAGGCTTCCCTCAAATGAGTTCAAAAATATTTATAAAATGACCTCTCAAAAAGGTTTACAAAAAGGTTTTCAAAAAGGTTTTCAAAAATCACCAAAAAACTTTTTGAAAAACCCTAACTAAACCCTGACTAAACCCTGACAGAACTCGGACCGAGTTCGGCCAGAGTTCGGCCAGAGTTCGGTTAGTGGCCGTTGTGATTTTGAATCCTTGGAACTTGGTCCTCCTGCAGTTGCGGATTTGACTGAGATTTGCTCATAGAGTTCTGCCCGAATTCTGCCCGAATTCTGTCAGAAGTCTGCCTTTGAAATTCCTATAAATAGAGAAGGATTTTGATCATTTCAACTCACTCATTCACTTTCAATCTTCTCTCTATCTAAAGCTTTCAGTCTTGCAAAGAGTTTTCTAGAGCTTTCAATTTTAGATCCCAAGCCAATTACAATCCTCTAGTCGATTTGCCAGTGCGGTACGGTCTAGAAGTTTCTGAGAGATTGTAATCAGAAGGCTTGATTGAAGAATACCTCTTCACATTTGAAGTTGGACGAGTTCTTCGTATCAAAGCTCGCGTTGTAGAAGTTGCAAGGACTTCGTAAGAAAACTTGCGATTTTTCCAATAGTGGATTCAACTGGTAGCAAGAGTTCTACCGACTGGATTAGTCCTCAACAGAGGGATACCAGTATACATCGCTGTATTTGCGTTTGCTCTCTTAACTCTGTCTTTACTTTTAATATTATGTGATTGTGCTGCTAACATTTTTTAGTTAGCATTATTCCGCTGCCAACTCTATTCACCCCCCTCTAGAGTATTACGCTTTACTATTTCGTTCCTACAATTGGTATCAGAGCGGGTGTTACAGGTAAAGCAAAGGTAACAGTACAATTATTTATTCATTTTAATTAACTGTTATATAGATCACAGCACAACACATGGCAACTGTGAAATTCACAAGTGAAGGCCAGGCCACAAACAGACCCCCACTGTTTGATGGTACGAACTATACCTATTGGAAAACACGGATGAGTTTCTTCTTGAAATCACTTGACTTTGATTTATGGTCCATTGTTCTTGATGGCTATCAAAAGCCACCTCGTATAAATGTTGATGGAGTTTTAGTTGAAAAACCCTACAGCAGATATACAGAGGAAGAAAAGAAAAGGGCCAGTCTTGATGCTCGTGCCATTAATGCTCTCTTTTGTGCTTTAGACAGAACTGAATTTAACAGGGTGTCTATCTGCACAACGGCTAATGAAGTGTGGAAGCTACTTGAAGTCACACATGAAGGCATGACTCAAGTCAAAGAATCTAAAGTCAGCAGACTTACTCAAGAGTACGAGGCATTCAAGATGAAGCCCAACTAAACAGTTACACAAATGTTCGAGAGATTCCTGGATATTGTAAATCCTTTGTCCTCCTTAGGCAAAGATTACAGTAACCATGAAAAAATTTGCAAACTCCTGCGAGCACTTACCAAGAACTGGATTTCGAAGGCTACTGCAATCATTGAAGTGAACGACCTCACAACTATGTTCCTCGAAGTACTCATGGGTAAGCTACTCGCTCATGAACTGGAGCTACAAGATTTTGAAGAGCCTGCACCAAAGGTGAAGACGATCGCTCTCAAGGCTCAGCACAAAAAAGCTGCTGAAGGTGACTCAGACAGCAGTGGATCTGACGCTGAAGATCAAGCACTCATAGCAAGGAAGTTCAAAAGATTCATGAGACATGAGAAGAGAATCAAAGAGAACAACAGTAACAACTGGTATCAAGAAGATGCTGTTTGCTATGGTTGCAAGAAGAAGGGACACATGAAGAAGGATTGTCCCACAAACTCATCATCAAGCAAGAAGAGTAACAGGTATGAAAAAAGGAACCTGAAGAAATCAACATCTAAGAGATATGCCAATAGCAGCATATGGCATGAAAGTTAAGCCAGCGACTCAGAAGACGAACAATCAGAAGACGCTGCAAACGTATGCTTTTTGGCATTCGATCAGGTACCTACTGAACCTGTAGTTGATACTTATGATGACTTCACCTTTGAGCAATTAGGAGATGCCTTCAGTGACCTGATGACTGATTACAGAAAACTACGTAGCAAGTATCAGACCGCTAAAAAGGTACTCAAAGAGTACAAAGGTGAAATAGGTAGACTTACCGACCTACTAGCTGAGGTTAGAAATAATGTTAGTGAGTCTGGTGAGCTTTCTTCAACAAAGCTCTTATTACACGAGACTACCAAGTCATCCGAAGAGAAAGACAAAATTATTGACCAACTCAAGGAATAACTTTCTATAGAGAAGAAAAGTCTTCAATGTGCACAAATCAGAATGGAATCACTCACTTCTGATTATACTAAGTTGTATGACACTTCCAAAAGATTAGAAATTAGGTTAGGAAAACAGCCTGAGCCTGCTGCTTCCTTCCCTAACACGTGTCACTTACCGAAAAATTGGAACATTCCTAAGCCAAACACTGTCAGACCTAACTATATAAAACCTTTACCCCAGAAGGTTAAGCCCAAGCAAGATTATAGGTATGCTTTCTTCTATACTAGAAAACCTAAACCTACCAACCATGCACACCACTCAGCTTTCAACACTCGACATGCACAATATCATTATTGTGGCCTCATTGGTCATATTTTATCTGCATGTAGAATGAGAAAGCTTGTTTATTTAATTGTTTATGCTTGGATACCTAAAGCTAACAATTCAGGACCCTACAGGAAATGGGTACCAAAAGTTTCATCTGCAAACTGTTTTGTAGGTGGAACACCCGTCACATGCTAGAAGCAAATGGATCCTCGACAGCGGTTGCTCACGGCATATGACCGGTGATGCTACCCTGTTTGCAATACTGTCAAAGAAAAAGAAGGAAGGCTATGTCTCCTTCGGTAATAACTTGAAAGGGTCTATTATTGGTATCGGTGATGTTGGTAAGTCTCCCTATCCTGTGATTAAGGATGTCTGTCTGGTTACCGAGTTGAAACATAATCTACTCAGCATAAGTCACCTAGCTGATCATGGTTATGGCATCAACTTTGGCAAAGACAAATGTACTATAGTTGATAGCTCAACTGGTAGTACTATATTTGAAGGTATCAGGGAAGATAATATATATGTTTTCTATTTGTTAGAAGAAACTAACATTTCAGGTAGATGCCTAATGGCCAAGAGTGATGAGAGTCATCTGTGGCATATGAGACTCGGTCACGCTAATATGGATACGATCTCAAGATTATCCACAAAGAAGCTAGTACACGGTTTATCGGACATTACATTCAAGAAAGACTCGGTATGCAGCCAATGTGAAAAGAACAAAGCTACCAGATCCACATTCAAGTCAGTAAACGCAGTATGTACTACTAGACCTCTACAATTGCTTCATATGGACTTATTTGGTCCTAGCAGAGTTGCTAGCCTCGGAGGTAAACTTTATGCTTTCGTAATTATAGATGATTTCTCTAGATACACGTGGGTATATTTCTTGACACGTAAGAATGATGCATTATCCGAATTTGTCGCCTTTTGCAAGAAGGTACAGAATGAAAAAGATTATATGATCACTCGCATAAGAAGCGATCATGGAGGCGAATTCGAGAATGCTAATTTTAAGCAAATTTGTGACACACACGATTTTGTATACGAGTTCTCCTACCCTAGGACTCCACAACAAAATGGAGTTGTGGAACGTAAGAACAGAACTCTAACCGAAATGGCCAGAGTGATGTTAAACCAGTTTAGTCTACCCAAATATTTCTGGGCTGAAGCTGTCAACACAGCTTGCTTTGTACTCAATAGAGTTCTAATTCGACCCAAATCGAAGAAGACTCCTTTTGAGTTATGGTTTGATAGAATTCTATCTATTTCATACTTTAGAATATTTGGCTGTAAATGTTTTATTCTTAATACAAAAGACACTTTGGGAAAATTTGATAAAAAGGCCGATGAAGGTATATTTTTAGGTTATGCGGCCAAGAGCAAAGGATACAGAGTCTTCAACAAAAGAACCATGATAATCGAAGAGTCAATCAACGTCACCTTTGATGAACTAAATCAGATGACGATCGATGACAATGACGAAGATCCAACTGTACCAAGCTTAACATCAACTGAACCTCAACCAAGCTCTGCACTAGCTGAACCTCCTAAAGAAGATCCAGGAACCAGCTACCTTCAGAATTTACCGAAAAGGTTGAAATTTACAGCTGATCATCCAAAAGATTTGGTAATTGGTGATATTACCAAAGGAGTAAGTACTCATACATCCAGTAGAGATATTGTTTCTAGTATTGCATTTATTTTACAGCTAGAACCCAAAACTATTGATGAAGCATGTAGTGATAGCTTTTAGATAGATGCTATGCAAGAGGAATTAAACCAATTTGAACGGAATCAAGTTTGGGAACTTGTTCCCAGGCCTATTGATCATCCGGTCATTGGCACCCGTTGGGTATTCCGAAATAAACTAAATGAGAATGGTTTAGTGACTCGTAATAAGGCTCGACTCGTAACTCAAGGATACAATCAAGAAGAAGGTATCGACTACGATGAGACTTATGCCCCAGTTGCGAGATTAGAATCCATTCGCATGTTATGTGCATTAGCATGCTTTTATGATTTCAAACTATTTCAAATAGATGTCAAGAGTGCTTTTTTTAAATGGTTTTATAAAAGAAGAAGTTTTTGTAGCACAACCTCCAGGTTTCACGGATTTCAAAAACCCTGATCATGTTTTCAAGTTGAAGAAAGCCTTATACGGTTTAAAACAAGCCCCTCGTGCTTGGTATGATCGTCTAAGCTCTTTTCTACTTGACAACGGTTTTTCAAAAGGCAAGGTTGACACTACACTGTTTATTAAGTCTTTTAATGGCAAACTTTTTTTAATTCAAATCTATGTTGATGATATTATATTTGGATCTATTGATGAATCTCTGTGTCAAGAATTTTCTAAGTGTATGCAGAATGAGTTTAAGATGAGCATGATGGAAGAGCTGAAATTCTTTCTCGGATTGTAAATCAAACAAACTGATAATGGGACATTTATAAATCAAGCCAAGTATACAAAAGACCTGCTAAAGAAGTTTGATCTGGACAATGTCAAACCTATTGGCACTCCAATGACAACTTCAACGAAGCTTGATTCAGATGAACAAGGCAAGCCAGTCGATACACGTAAGTATCGAGGTATGATTGGTAGTTTACTTTATTTAACTGCTAGTCGTCCAGATATAATGTTTAGTATTTGCCTGTGTGCACGTTTTCAAGTTAACCCAAAGGAATCACATCTGTCCGCAGTTAAGCGTATCTTTCGATACCTTAAGGGTACTTCTTCTGTTGGCTTCTGGTATCCCAAAACTAAGTCCTTTGACCTTATTGGTTATTCGGATACAGATTTTACTGGATGCAAAGTTGATAGAAAAAGTACCAGTGGCACATGTTATTTCTTAGGCAAGACTTTAGTCTCATGGTTTAGTAAAAAGCAAAATTCTGTAGCCCTATCAACAACAGAGGCTGAGTACATCGTCGCAGGACGTTGTTGTGCTCAGATTTTGTGGATGAAACAAACCCTAGAAGACTATGATTTATTTTACACACATATTCCTATTTTCTGTGATAACACGGAAACTATTAATTTAACTAAGAATCCAATATATCACTCTCGTACTAAACATATCGAGATTAGACATCACTTTCTTAGAGATCATCATCAAAATGGAGATATAAACCTTGTGTACATAGATACTGAAAATTAACTAGCTGACATCTTCACTAAACCTCTAGCGGAAGATCTTTCCAATTATTTACGTCAAGAATTAGGAATTTTAGACGTCAATAATATTAATTAATTTTATTTTATGATTATATATCATTACGCAAAAACTGTGTTAGAGACAAGCCAATAAAGAGTCAGTCTGTCACCACAACTACGGTTGAAGCGAAGCGGTACTTAAGAGTTCCCCGGTGAACCTCCGCCAGCTGGGACAGTACTCCTACAGCTAATCTAAAACAGTCGCTGTGTAACGACATTTAATCTATAAAATAATATTAATTATGTTAATTGAAGTTAAAATGACTAATCTTTGAATTAAATATTTGAAATGAGACAATGAAAAAGAATGGCTAAAATCAACTTTAAAGAACCCTAGGCGAATTCGGCCAAAGCTCTGACCGAAATCGGCTCGAGTTCGGTTGAGGGTGTCTGGTTATATATACAGAACCCGAGCAGCCCTTCTTCTTCATTGCTTCCAAACTATTCACAACAGCAGCAGCAACCGCGAAGGAGCCCCGAACCCTAGCTTTTTACCACCCTCTTTCTTCCAATCCAAGTGGTAAAATCAATCCAAAATTTGGATTCGTACGGAGTTCGCCGTTCTCTTTGACATACTTTGATTTCGGGAGGTAACCCCATCTTTCTCCACTTTTCAATTAGTGCATTTTTATTTCAATTTGCACAAATGGCACCCAAATTCAATCCATCAAAGAGGAAAAAGACAAACCCTAGTGAGGAAGGGTCATCTTCGCATCCGCATACGGATTCCCTCTTCTCGTCGGTCCAAACGAACGATGGTGCATTCGACGGGTTTTTCTTTCAAACCCTAGACCAAGCCTTACTGTGGTATAGAGACTTCTCCATGAGATCCATATGCACAGACGCTCCAGTCAAATGGACTGTATTTCCTGATCATCGTCATTTCTTTTAGGCATTAGGGTTATATCTTTTTGTTAAAATCTGCTTCCCTATAGCAACTAATGCCATTAGATTATTTTATTGCAATCACATATTAAACACTTTTGATGTGAGCACTCGTGTTGGAGGTATTGATATCAATTTCAATGATGACCTCTTAGCGAAGATCCTTGGTATCCCTAACGAAGGTGAACCGCTAGTTGACATCACTGAATTTGATTTTTCTGAAGGTACGACACTCGCCAGTTTCAAAGCGGAACTTTGTGCACCTGATAGAGTACGCTCGGGAAAGTTCAAGGCTAACAACCTGAACTTGTTTAAACTACGAATTGTATCGCATCATCTATTCCACTATCCTTCCAAAATCCACTTCAAAAGATGATATGACTTCTCTTGAGCTGTCCGCCATGTACCACATTCTTAAGAGGATTCCATTTTCTGCCCCTAAGACCATGATTCAGATGATGGGTCGATGTCGTGCAAGAGATAGAAATCTTTCTTACGCGATGATTCTCCCACGCATCTTTCAGCGCTTCGATATCGATCTGTCGACTTGTACTTAGGACCCTGAGCCCAAGTTTTTTCAGTTATCTCGTCGTACCATGACTGCCTCAGCTCCACCTCCTGCTCCTCCTACTACATCTCCTCCACCACCTCATCAGTATGCCATGACATTTGAGGGCATACATCAGTATTTATCTGCTTTGTACGTCTCGATGACGGATATGGCTCGCGAGCGTGAGTTCCGTGACGTCACCCGCTATCAGGCGCTTGCAAACTCCTTAGCTGATCTTTATTTCGTCCAGACTGGTCATTCAGTCAGTTCCATCCCTAGAGATCCAGCTTTCTCCGATTACCGCTGTGAGGATGAGGCTGTTTATGCCTACTTCCAGCCCGGTAACGCCTATGATTGGTACCGTCCTGATCGTGCTCCACATCGTGATTATGTTGGTGAGTTCTATGCTGGCGCCCCTCCACATCCTTTTGGCGTTGGTACCTCTGGAGCTAGTACTTCAGGACATGCTGGTAGAGCTGCTGATGATGATGATGAGGATGATGATGAGGAGATGTGACTATGTGATTTTGAGTGATATTTTATTGTGCACTTGGAAATGCTCCGACATTCTAAGTTATTATCAGTACTTTTTTATTAGCACTTTTTAGTATGCTTCAGTACTCTTTTCTTTCATAGACATGTTTATTATGCCTCAGTTTATGGCATTCAGTTTATTTCAGCACTATATTTCAGTTTTCGTTTATGCTAGCACAATTTCTTATATTGCTTCATTCTTTATAACTGCCTGTGAAATTATATGCCTGTGATGATTTCCTTACATTACATGCCTGTTATATTTCTCTAATTTTATGCCTTATTTCTTTTTGTTTTCTCACTATTTGTTACTTATGCATTTGATTGCGGGGGAGCTTTATCTTTTGTAATTATTTTGCTAAGTGACAAAGGGGGAGAAAATTAAAGATCTAACATTTTTTTGAGATAATACAGGATATGAACAATTCTACTTTTTGATTTTTGAACAAGCTTAATGTTATATCATTCATAGTTTGTCAATTATCAAAATATGGGAGATTGTTGGCCCATTTGGTCATATGGTCAAACCTGATTTTAATAATTGAATAAACTCTGTCTGGATATACAAAGCTAGTCGGGACTTCTCGGACTCTTGAACGTGATCAAGAATGGCTATCCACTGAATTCAAGACCGAAGATCTGTTTGCCTACTCGAGTCTGTAATTCCTTATGCAATATATTTTTTATTTTATTTGAGTCTAGGAATTTGTTGTACACCGAGTCGTACTGGCAAATAGGCTTCCCTCAAATGAGTTCAAAAATATTTTTAAAATGACCTCTCAAAAAGGTTTACAAAAAGGTTTTCAAAAAGGTTTTCAAAAATCACCAAAAAGCTTTTTGAAAAACCCTAACTAAACCCTGACTAAACCCTGACAGAACTCGGACCGAGTTCGGCCAGAGTTCGGCCAGAGTTCGGTTAGTGGCTGTTGTGATTTTGAATCCTTGGAACTTGGTCCTCCTGCAGTTGCGGATTTGACCGAGATTTGCTCATAGAGTTCTGCCCGAATTCTGTCCGAATTCTGTCAAAAGTTTGCCTTTGAAATTCCTATAAATATAGAAGAATTTCGATCATTTCAACTCACTCATTCACTTTCAATCTTCTCTCTATCTAAATCTTTCAGTCTTTCAAAGAGTTTTCTAGAGCTTTCAATTTCAGATCCCAAGCCAATTACAATCCTCTAGTCGATTTGCCAGTGCGGTACAGTCTAGAAGTTTCTGAGAGATTGTAATCAGAAGATTTGATTGAAGAATACCTCTTCACATTTGAAGTTGGACGAGTTCTTCGTATCAAGCTCGCGTTGTAGAAGTTGCAAGGACTTCGTAAGAAAACTTGCGATTTTTCCAATAGTAGATTCAACTGGTAGCAAGAGTTCTACCGACTGGATTAGTCCTCAACAGAGGGATACCAATATATATCGCTGTCTTTGCGTTTGCTCTCTTAACTCTGTCTTTACTTTATTTCAGTTGTGATTAATATTCTGTGATTGTGCTGCTAACATTTTTTAATTAGCATTATTCTGCTGCCAACTCTATTCACCCCCCCTCTAGAGTATTACGCTTTACTATTTCGTTCCTACATTTATGTGTTGTTGCAGGATCTATGCACGGCTATGCATGTATGTGCGGGTACGTATATGTGCACATGGATTGCCACGCTGTTAGCATATGCGCGCAGGTGCAGCTGCATTTGTGCTGTTGGGGTGCATATGTGCACATAGCGTTGTTGGCGGATGTTGCCGTTTATTGTAGGATTTGAACGTTTACGAAAAGATATGGTCAAATATTCACATTCGATTTTTGTGGGATTTGAATTCAAATCAATCATATTTTTTTGTAATCAGTTGGCAGCCATGATTTGGATTAGTGTTTTAATCCAACTCTATAAATACTCTCTTCGTGCTTCTTTGAGAACTAACTTCGAAAATAGAGAGACGAGGAGATAATTGTTGTTGCCTCCATTGAAATCAAAAGGAGGTCGTATAAGTCCAGACAGAAGGTGACGACAATTGTTCCAGAAGTTCTACGAAAAATTGCTGGTTTCTGGGAGCAGTTCGTGTGGGGTGAATCTTGTTTTGAGCAACGGTGATCTTCATCACCCTAGCAAGAGTTGTCTTCTTCTTCATTTTCTTTTAGTTTTCTGCAAATTGTAATCCATTCTGTCTGTTTATAACTACGATTGCAAAGGAATGACATGAAGTAGTTTTATGTCAGTTTGTAGCAGAATTGTAATAGAAGTTTATAAGTGGTATTCGATTTTCTTGGAGAGCAAGCAGAAGAACCCCGAAGTCTCAGCTTCAAACTCAGAACAGAGAAGCAAACTTGTTTGCATTAAATCTTAGTTTTTGACAATTTCTTTATATGAGATTGAGCCTCAGAACTAACAACGTTAAACACTTACCACTGCCACGTGATAGTCCAGACTCACTGAATAATCTCTCTTCTTTACGATAACCACTTAACCGTGCCAAAAGAATTAGGCCCGGTTTGGTTCAGTATAATATAATTGTAATCACAATGTAATCAAATAAACAAATTTTTTTATTATTATTTGATTGCATTGCGATTATGATTACATTACAGTGTACCAATCGAGGCCTTAGTCCAATTCGACCCTTTTCTGTTGGGGTTTTTGGCCTTTTCTTTAGAAACTTTAGTCCCACATCGGATAGGCCAAAGAAGTTGTATCTCTATATATTAGCTATGATAGTTTAGAGATACACATGTGGTGTGGAGGTGCACATGGGTGTGTCATGTGGGGTTATTTTTCTAATGGGAAAAAGGCTAAATCAACAATTAAAAGCATTAATGCTTTTTGCTCTTGGAAAATTTATTTCCATGGGAGCTAAGCCCCTTAGGGGCTTAGCGACTCGGACTCGGGCTCATGGGATCATGAGGCGTAATATGGCATTTTGTTGATGCACTTTGCACTTAGCACGTCAGCATCGTCGCTAGGCGCATAGTGCGCTTAAGTTGTGCTACTTGCACGAGCCACTTGCGCGCCAGGCACGCTGTCAGGCTGCGCAGGCCAGTATGTGCGGCCAGGAGCACCGCCAGGTTGTGCGACCAGGTTGTGCTGCCAGGTTGCGCGGCTCAGGTTACGCGTCCCAGGTTGCATGACCAGGTACGCGACTAGTGGCGTACCCAGTGGCGCAACCAGATGCGCATCCAGTTGCACGGCTGGCGCGGGGTGCACAGGGCGCACAGGTGGCACAGGTGGCTCAGTGCACATGCTGCGTACAGTGTGCAAGGAATACGGGGTGCGCGAGTGGCACAACTTGCTTCAGATCGTGCCTGTGCATGATCTGAGCGGTTACTGCACGTTCGGAGTGGTTATTACCACATCCCGAATGTTGTGCTAACCGGGCAGTTGCTACTCGGGCCTATATAAGGTCTTTTCTCTCTCACAAGCAAGTGGACAGAACATATTCGGAGAGTTACAAAAGTTTACAAGTGTTTCTTAACACAAGTAAACAGAGCTTGTCAGAGAAGTCAGAAGAGCAGAAGTATTCCAAAGTTCTCCGACGAACTTGCTGGTTCCTGGAAGCTATTCGTGTGGGGCGAATATAGCTTGAAAAAATGGTGATCATTCACCCCAGCAGGCCATCTTCCATCTTTCGCCTGTCATCTTCTTCGTTGTTGTGAATTACGAAATCTTCTTAGATTCTCGTATATCATATGCTGCTGTAACGAGATCTTCTTAGATCTTCGTTAAAACTCACACAACCTTCTAGAAGTGTTGTGTTGGAATATTATTCTTATAATTGTTTTATTATCTCAGTTTTCTACCAAAAAATTATGCCCCGGCGCTAACAATCTCAAAGCTATATTGCTACGATGGTAAACTTTAATGCTTCACTCCGCAATACTGACTTTTGTAAGTTAAAAAAGTTTGATGGAAAGCATTATCATGTCTGGAAGAGGAAAGTTTATCTCACTCTTCAACTTAGAGACGTTGATCACGTGTTTATTGAAGAGGAACCTTCTGTTCCAGATGTTGGGTACTGCCGCAATCACCGCGGCTACTAAACTTCAGGCCAAGTGGAGAAGGGAAAATAGATTTGCAGGCTGCTTATCCTGAATGCTATGGAGGATTCTCTAGCAGAATCTTACAGTAAAAAACCAATTGCCATAGACATATAGGAGTCTTTGGAGAAACTATACGAAAAAAACAAAAACAGGAGCAAGATATTTGTGGTTGAAAAATATCACAAATGGCTCTTTGAGGACGAGAAGTCCATGTTTTCGCAGGTACAAGAATTTCTGAAGCTGCAACAGAAGTTGGAAGACGAGGCGATGCCCCTCCCCGACAAGCTACTACAAAAAAAGTGTCTTTTTGGGTCGCCAAAAATCCGTGTTAAAAAGTCCATAATCCGTCATAAATTGTTATTAGGGACGAATTTTAGGACGGATTGTAACAGTGCTATTAGGGTGGCGTGGCAAAAAGTTTTAGGATAGAAAAAGCCGTCCTAATTTGGTTTTAGGGTCGATAATCCAAACCATACCAAAAGAGTTCGAATTATTATATTCTAATGACGGTTTATTAAACTGTCCCAAAATATAATTATTTACGACAAATAAAGCCCGTCCTAAAAAATTTGACAGCGTCACAAAAATGTCGTTTATATTTAGGACAATTATATAACCGTCCAAAAAGTGATAACAGCTGTGCTAATTTTTATTAAATTATTGTTTCCAATTTCCACCTATAAAATATACAATTTAAATACATAAATAACAAAATTCATATGGTTATGGCTATTGTCAACCTCGTCCTCAGACCTCCAGGAGTCGGAGCTCCCGTACAAACGAAAAAGCTTAACGTTAAGCATTCTTTACCGTCGTTTACAAAATAGAAAAGCATATTACATTAATTAGAAGACAAAAAAAATCCATATATAACTATAATGTTTAATTGGTAAACAACAAAAAAGCTTAACAGTAAGCATCTTTTACCATCATTTACAAACTAAATCCAAAACACAATACATGCACCCACACCATCACTTACAAAATGAACCCATCACCATCTCCACCACTACATACAAAATGAACCCAAAACATAAGCATTACACCATGTTTATGAATCAGCTATTAAACATTCACAAAAATTAACCCAAAATATTTTCCATCATGAGTGTCATCGTCCATCATTTGTTAAGTAAATCCAAAATACTTTTTAAAGGACCTGCAAATGAAAAGAAGAAATATCAGTATATTAGCAATTAATTGCTAACTGTACAAACCAAACATAAAAGTCAGTCCAAAAAAGAAAGACAAGATAACAGTTCTAAACTGTACAGACCAAATTGTACAAACCAATTACAAAAACCAATGTAAAAGTTCCAAACTGTATAGACAATATACAAGTTTCACAGTCGAAAAATCAGTCCAGAAAACAAACCAATATAACACAGTTCAACTTCCAAATAGAAAGAAAGAAAATAGAGAACCTAATTGTACAGACAATATGCAAATTCAATCCAAAAATCATAGTCCAGAAAAGAAACCAATGTAACAGTTCAATTCCAACTGGAAAGTAAGAAAATGGAGAATCAAACTGTACAAACAATACGCAAAAAAATTAGTCCAAAATTCATAGTCCAGAAAAGAAACCAATGTATTCCAACTGGAAAGAAAGAAAATAGAGAGGTAGCTTGAAGAATCATAAAGAGAAAAACTAAACATAAACTGCAGCCAAGAGAGAAAACCACTTCCCTGTAAACATTATTCAGTTGCTTCTCATTATCTCGTTCTTCAGCTGGTAGCTCTTCAATTCACATTTCTAATATTTTCTATAGCATGCAAGGAGATTTGTGTTACTTTTCTTTAATTTGCAATGGACATTTTGTTAAAAATTGATTATAAATATGTATTTATATACCTCTGTACCGGCCGCTCCGTCTTCCTCATTATAACTGTCATCTATTCCTCGAGTGGCTCTCTACATGTTGACAAGGCAAAATAATATGGATTAGCAGTAATCAATGTATTTATGCACAAGACAAAACAATTCTCCTCCATAATAATAATGTTTTGGAGTTGATCAACATGTCAGAGGAAAGAGATGATACAATATATACAGGAACTGAATGCCTCTGATCTCCATAGAGGCACATTGATCAACTGATACATGGATTCCAGTTGCCTCCCTATATACATTACTGGGTGTTTGCACTGGAAAGCATTGCAAGCCCGATGAAATGTTAGTTCAGATAATAGATTGGTAGCTCAAATATACACGAGTTTTTGCATCTTACGGCAGGATACAGTTCCTACACATGTCTGCTCATGCATCCAGAACCCACTTCTCCAGTTTCCTTAAACTTGCCTTTTTTGCTGTATGACATGCTACCAGATACCTGAACTTTCATAAGGAATAGGATCCCAGGACTGGTTATTACCAATAAGAATTATATAAGGCCTCGTATGTGAAATAGCCCAATGTTGTTGTGTCTGGTGGAGTTTTTTTTTTGGTAGCTCGGTATTATAGAGGTATGATACTGGATACATGATAGAGAATTTGATACTGGATACAGATTAAATTGATGTTTCCCTGTCATGCTACAAAAAATCATAAGGAAAAAATATTAACTATTGTCACGACAACTTCTTCCAAAGCCACTTTGAGGAAACAAATTTTCATTTGATATCATCAAGAGAATGTAAAAGGTTATACATTCAGACTTACTATGTTTCTTACACTTCAACTATACAACTTTAAACTGAGGTTATTTGACAGAAGTTGATACAAGGAGTTAATCATCTATGTCGAACCCAGGGCATTGGCAACTCACATGAATGACAAGTTTCTTTTTGACGGCCACTGACTACTTGACCTACCTTTGAATGGGTTTCAATTCTACTGTTGTATGAAGCATTTAACTTCTTGCTTATAATGCAAGAATTTCAAATTCATGTGGGGCAGGACATCTACACTAGGTCTGTAGTATTTGTCAGGAGAACACAGGGCCAAGTTCGTCACTTGGCTCGTGTACAAACACACACACACACACACACACACACACACACACACACACACACATATATATATATATATATATATATATATATATATATATATATATATATATATATATATCTGTGTGTGTGTGCGTGTGTGCATCTTCACGCACACACACACACACACACACATATATATATATATATATATATATATATATATATATATATATATATATATATATATATATATATATATTTATATATATATATATATATATTTATATAAAATATATATATATATATATATATAAAGTTAAAAAAGATACACACACACACGCACACGCACACACATACACAGATATATATATATATATATATATATATATATATATATATATATATTTTTTTTTTTTTTTTTTTTTTTTTTTTTTTTTTTTTTTTTTTTAATATATATATATATATATATATATATATATATATATATATATATATATATATATATATTGCAGTTCAATATTCACATCAAACACATGTGAAGAAATGAATAATTTCATTTCATGGCAAAACTAGTATTGGAAATGGGGATCAATAATGATATGGTAAAAAAGACCATCAGAAAGATGTTAACGGACAAAGATACCTGATGAGCAAAGCGAAGTTGTCCCCAAACTGGATGAAACTACACGCACATAAAGAAAAATATGTAGTTACTCAAAGCTGACAGAGGAAAAATGAGAGCTTGCTATAAAGACAACTCTAGGAGAACCTAGGTTTCAAACAATAAGCATAAAAGGTGATTGTTGCACTAAAATTTAATAGGATCCATGCAAGAAAATCAATAATCGAGAATAATCTTAATAACACAAATGTAATCCTTAACTGACAAACACCAGAAAAGAAAACCAACTTCATGATTTCAAACAATACAATTCTCCAGCAACTAGAACATTATTGCTATTACCTTTTGGTGGCAATCCCATTGAGCCTCTTGATGAGAAACATGCTTCCTTTGTAACTAACACCCAGAAAGATATTTGAAGTCAGGGACTATAGATGATTGGATATTTCAAAATGCACCCAAAGTTGCTGCATAATTGAAACACTCTAACTAGATCACATGCATTAGTTGCATAAGTACATGAGTATGGTACCTCTTATAAATCCAAACACAATAACAAAAAGCCTACCATAAAGATCAAATGTATTGCTCATTGAGACATAATAAAAGAAAAGGTTGAGTTCTACAAACGATATAGAAATATATTGACTGAAAAATAACATTGGCCAAGAACTTGTATGAATTGAACGTCATCATCTAACCCAAGAAAAGGATCTGTCTGCACATCAAAGAGATTTCTTCCACTTATACTTACTAGATACAAATGTATAAGAGCAAAAGCTTCTACATGACTCACAAATATGTGATTACATGCACATGCAAATGCCCCTAACAAGTCTAATACAACTTCACACTAATAATAGCTGGATGTGTACAGAAAGAAATTGCCTTGTTCTATGAAAACTTCTAATCAAAAGAAAACTTCTTTGTATTCTATATATGAATGTTGTCCGATCTTTGTTTGACATAAAACTGTTGCTAACTCCAGTACAATAGCATAGTTTCTTGCAATTTCCACTTCTTTATCATCATTTGGCTTTCAAGTGTCTATACCATGCAAAATATAAGATCATTTCCTTTGAATCTGAGCTTTAATTTTGAATGTATACATGTCTACACCTACTAATCTGTTCTCATAATAAGAGTTTATGCACATGATCAGTTATAAAATTGCATCTTCAAAATAAAGCTCTTTTTTCTAGTAGGAATTAGGATTGGTTCATCTTCTAGTGTTGCATTTCTGTTTCTATTCTCGATGAGGAGTCCTATCGTGTCAGTTCATATTCTGCAGGTAGGGGCTCATTACTGCTCTTCACACAAGTTGAACACAGGAAGAAGAACGGACATGTATACATTCTGATATGCCATAAGCTGAAACAAGCAGTGTGTCAATTATATACAGAACATCCATCTATCTAAACTCAGAGCTACGGAGAACCACTTATCATCATATATTATAAACCAATGTCATCCAATTAAAAGGTTAAGTTCCCTTACGCTAGTCTTTTTTGTGTTTTATACCACATAATATTTTCCTAGTGAGTCGAAAAGACAGCATTTGAGACGAAGGATATAAACCAAGCTTTTGTAAACCAAGCTCCCTCGATATCAAATATTATTGCAACATAGTAAGAATAATACCAATAAATTTAATACCTGGAACAAGGCGTGGGACATTTTTGCAAATTATTGGCTCTCCAAGAAAAGTTCCTGTAGAAAAAGATACAATTCTTGCTTATTAGTAAACATGAACAAATATTTGCCTTCCATTTGAATAAGCCATCTTACCGTTCAACATATTCCTAGTAGTTCCATTAGGACTCTTCCACATAGATTTTAACTTGAATTCATCCATATGAGCTTTGTCTGTCATGCTGTAAACATAAACAAAAAATAGAAATTAAACTCAGTCGATACAAAAATAGTTAATTTTGTAGAGGATATTCAATGGAGAAAACCAAGTGACTAAAATCAAATTATCATTACCTGGAGTAATTGTTGCGCACTTGATTGCCATATTATATCTGCAATAGAGTCCATTAGTTTGACAACAGAGAAAATAATAAAGTTCTTTTTTATAATAAGGCCAGTTATTAATGAATATCCATGTCGTGGGCTACTAGCACCAAGACCCCCTCCAATTTAATTAATTTTTTGTCCGAGGTAGGCTCACAACATAAGAATATGCTTTTTCCACATCCGCAATGAAACACAAATGGAAAAGTTTCTACATACATACCTGAGCTAAAGTTATTGGTGGCAGCTTGCAGCTCCGCGAAAGAGAAGTTCTTCCCAGAAGGTTTATAACCAGGTTGGGGAGAGGATTCTGTTGTCTGGAACTTGTACACTTTACTGAGCATTCCCCTCAACACCTTGGGAGTTCCAAAGCATGGGTAACTGTATAACCGCTTGATCGACTTTGGGCTCTACCTTTGCAAGAGCACCCTCCATGGGACTCGTCTGTTTCGGTGTTCTTGGACATCAATGTAAGAGGTGCCGGCCCTCGAAGAAGTAGTATCCGATTCCAGTGCTATGCAATACCTGCATTAGACAAAATACTGATAAAGAAAGAGGAAAATCCAAAACTAGAGAAAAATCCAACAATGACCGTCAATGCCCTCTCTAATACTCTAAGCAAGCTTCAATCCAGTAAATCCATATAAGCTATTACTACTTTTGGCATACCACATAAGACAAATAAAAACAACAAGCTTCAATGATCGCTTTAGTTAATTTTCTTAGATAGTTTAATCTTTACCTACCATAACAACATAATCAGCCGCCTATTAACCCACCAAGCTTAATCCTGATTATATTCCATTTTTCTTTAAATAATTCTAACTCTTAAAACATTTCAAAGAAAACGATAAAATTTCCTTTACATTTGAGGCTACCAAACCAGTTATAGTCTTATAGATCAAGTATCCAACAATAAAAATAACAGTAGTAACCTCATTCCCCATTTGCACAACTAAAACCAAAGTAAAAAAACATATATATATATATATATATATATATATATATATATATATATATATATAAGGAAATAACACATGACTGGCCAAGAAATTCATGCACCCGTAGCAGTAACCTATTTACAAGGAGATTCCTTCAGGTTTCAACATAGCATAGAAAAGGAATTTCCTACAACCCTACGTCGTATTTGGTTGCGAAGGAAGTGAGGGGGAGGGAATAAAAAGGAAAATGAAATGAAAGAACTCATAGAGATTAGCATAGTAAAAAGGAATTCCTGGACATGGTTGAAGAAGGGAAATAAAGATGCAGCATGAAAGAATTCCTTTTTCCGTGCTCTTGTTTTTATTTCCTTCTTTTCCTTTTCCTCACTTTCTACTGAACCAAACACAACCTTAGGTTGCCTCTGGAACCCTTTTGATTATCTTGCCTGATACCAAGAGTTAGCTTCTATGGTTATTGGTTGCAATCGGTCTTACCGTACAATTAACAGTGTCAAACTACTTCTATGAACATGCTAACCCTACTAGCATTTTACAAGCAAGTGAACTCTTTTACCCGGGACCTCTTGGGCATCGATAAATTAACTCGAGTACTCCAAGATGAAAATAAGTCAAATCATTGCAACATAAATCAAGTATCATGGTCGAACTCGTAATTACGTTTCAAGAAAAGTTTTCATTATTGATCGACACCGATACTATATGTTCAATACATATACGGTATGGCATGTCCCAATTTGATACTAAACGATAAAGAGGTTGGGTCTCTTTCCAAGTCAATTTGATTTAGAAAATTGAACGAAAATGACCAAACAACAAGGTTGTAAAAGCATATAGGTTGTAAAAGCATGTAAATGAAGAAAATTTATTTGCCTTAGGTAAACCAATGGATGACTATTATTTCATTCAATTTAATTACTAAAAAATAAGATTATGTAAACCAATCAACAAGTATGGCTATTATTTCATTCAATTTAATTACTAAGAAACAAAATTAGCCCAAATATAGAAAATTTTCTAAATTTTCAATGATTATTTGTTTTCCAATACCAAAAATCCGATACTCCGATCATAACCATTGATACTGCTGAACCCTATACTCATAGGAACTGTCCGATACGATCCCAATATCGAAATTGCAAATCTTGGTTTCAGGTCAATAAAGTTGGATACAAGATCAAGAGTTTTCTAAAACCCAGTCGAGGTAGATATACACAAGACAATTCAAAAGAACAGAACGCCCATCCAAAAACTCACCGACGAACCAGCAGGAGGCCTCTTCGTCGATGTCGCAGCAGAAAGCGTAGCCGACCTGCCACTCCGTGCGGTAGATGCACGTCTTGGCATCCTTCTCGCTGCGAACACAGACCACAACGCAACGTTGAACACCACAACCAAATAGCAAAATGAGCACGAGAGCGCCTACAGAACTCACCTCGGTCCAGCTAGGGTCCGAACGTAGTAGTCGATGACGTCAGGCCTTGAGGAAGACGCAAGTGGAGGGTTCTCCATGATGACGAGCCGTCTGGAAGAAGCGATAGCGGCGGCCGCGGAGGAGGAGGCGACGGATGGCTGGAGGGACGAGGCGGCGGTGGCCTCGGTAAGCTTGGGGGAGGAGTAGAATGGTCTTTTGAAGGAGACCGAGGTTTTTGTAGAGAGAAGGTGGAGGAGCGGAGTGGCGGTGGCATGGAGAGAAAGAGAGAGATGGAAAAGTAATAGAATGGTTTTATGATGAAACTCAAAATGGTTTTGTGATGAACGGTTTAGATTTAGGTCATTTGGTCGAACGGTCAGGATGGAAACATGTAGAGGAAAACATTTCCCTCTAAATTTTTGGCAATTAGCTACAACATATTTGGCATTCCCGCCGAGTTATTTGGGACGAAAATATTAGTTATTTGGGACAAAAAGTTTTATTAATCCCAAAAAGAGATCTAGTTTCACAATTTGTCCCAAAAAATACTACTTTTTGTTACCAAAGATATAGTTGTCCCCAAAACTACAATTTTAAGACGTTTTAGACTAGTGTTTCTAATAGTATTGTCCCAAAAAGACACTTTTTTTGTAGTAAAGTTTGTTGTTGGAGGGATTGTCTCAATGGTCCTCGCTGGGTGGAGTAAGTTCTATGCAAACATGCATAAGAAGAAGCTTGAGATCAGCCTTAAAGATCTCTTGCAAGAAATCTATGTTGAGGACCAGATGCGAGCTCAACTTAAGGTGGACTCACTGTCCAAGCAATTGGCTAACGCCAATATGGTTCATAATAAGGAACCAAGGGAAAAGCAGGCATCTTTCCATAGCAAGAAGAAGGACCCTGACAATCTGAAAGTCAAGAAAACTTCTTTCAAGCAAAAGAAGCTAAAGTCTCAGCTGCCTTGCTTCAAGTGTGGCAAGAAGGGCCACTTCAAAAGTGAATACAAAGCAAAGACCAAGCAATCAGAGTAAGGAGAGCCTAGTAAGTTATCTATGATCACTGACGTTGTTGCTATGATTGTGCAGGTTGATGTGGTAGGGACTGAATCTGACTGATGGGTAGATACTGGAGCCTCCTGCGATGCTTCTCAAGTAAGGAGTGTTTCACTACCTACACACCTACTTCTGAAGTTATTACGATGGCGAACCAGGCACAAGCTGAAGTGCTCGGGATCGGGACGGTGGTGTTGAAGCTGACTTCGGGGAAGTCTCTGACGCTTCAAGGCGTGAAGCACGTACCTGCTTAAATCAGTCAAATGTAATTAATATAATTAATGCAATCACTCCTTCTGCTTATACTATTGAGTTGTGGTATAATAAGCTAGGACATGTTCATTGTAAACGAATAAACAGAATGTCTAGTCTAAGACTTATCTCCAAGTGTGGGAGTAAGGTAGAGAAATGTGAAGTTCGTACTCAAACAAAGATCACAAGAAAACCCTTTCCTCGGGTTAATCGAAGTACAAATCTTCTGGAGTTGGTACACTCTGATATCTGTGACTTCAAACAGTTCTCTACAAATGTCGGGATGAAGTATTTCATAACCTTCATCGTTGACTTCTCAAAGTATGCGTTCGTCTACTTACTGAAGGCTAAAGACGAAGCATTCAAAAAGTTCAAGGAGTTCAGAGCCGAAGCTGAGCGACAGACTGGACAACAACTCAAAAGAATAAGAAGTGATCGAGGTGGGGAGTACAGGTCTCTTGAATTTGTATCGTTCTGTAAGGAACATGGAATTGTCAATGAGACTACGGTCCCGTACTCTCCTCAATCAAATGGAGTAGCAGAAAGGAAGAACAGAACATTAACAGAAATAATTAACTCAATGTTGTTGACTGCTGGCCTTCCTAAGTGCTACTGGGGAGAAGCTGTATTGACGGCCACTTTTATTCTAAATAGAGTGCCTCATGCAACTTCAGGCATTACTACTCATGAACTCTGGTTCAAGGTCAGACCTAACTTAAATGTCATTCGAGTATGGGGGTGTCTGGCATATGTCAAGCTTCCAGATCTGAAGATTCAGAAGCTTGGGACAAGAACTACTAAGACGATCTTCTTTTGGTATGCCGAGAAGAGTGATGTTCGGAGATTTCTTGATAGTGAGTTAAATCATATCATTGAATCTCGTGACGCAGAATATTTTGAAGACAAATTTGCAAGTCATAAGAATATTGTTCTTACGGATGTACTGTCACGACCCGCTACCCAAATTGTTGGGCCAGGCCGAGTCATGTCCAGCCTACGTTGAGATAAAACGTAGTAAGCTGTTCTAAAGACAACAGGATAAGACTAAATATGCTAACAGTTCTATAAGTGAAGAAGAATCATAAATGCTCCAAACACAAAAGTCGTCGTATATAGTAAAATATTCATGTACAAGTAAACTGAAATGTAAAACTGGATACATGTCTAGTTACAAAATGATATAGTCTAATACATGTCTACTCTCAAAAGTCTAAGTAAACAAAAGGCAACTAGGCGAGGTTCCCCGCAGGAACATCCTCGTAAAGCAGAGCCGGGTCCTCGGCAGTATCTCCATAGTATGTGTCACAGAGTAACTCCTCCTCAGTAAGGATACCTACAATGTTATCCTGTCAGGACGAGAGCAAGTACTAAATCTAACAAACATATAATACTGATCATGTGATGAAAAGGAAATGACATATCATGTTGGTTCAGTTTTAGGTATGTTTTAGCATGGCGATAGATATACATTTTAAAGTTTAAAACTGTAGTAGGTGAGTGATCAGTCAATAGGTAATCAGGATGTACAGCGGTACATATCAATTTTCTGATGTGCACATACGTACACATAACGGCATCGGTGTATATCCATACACAAACGCGGGACCAGACATACGACACAGATACATATAGAATGTAACGGTGCTCGGTAAATACATACGGAGAAGGGGGTCATGATCACGTACACTACTAGCAGTTTCCCCTTAACCCGTTATTTAAGCATGTGAGAGATCATGAGATACTGTATAAACATGATAGAAACTGAAAGTAATACAACATGTGAAGTTCTAACTTGCTACCCCAAGGATCAGCATTTAACATGGTTGGTGATTCACAGTTTTATGTTTTATAGCAGTATATAAAGTTCGTAGAAAGTACTTGCCTCTAGCAAAGCAAAACAAAACAAGCTGCGATAACAATGCTATGGATGTCTGGTAGCTCGTCACTGTAGAAGTAAATACAACAACTTAGTTTTATACTAAGCTAAGACACTAGGACACTAATTTGTGAAACACGACTTGTGACTGGGCACCTAGCCAAAATGATGACTTGGCATAGGAGACCAATGTGGGGTGACACACTATGTTAACTAACTTTCTAGGGTCTTTATATTAGTGAGGGATGGGGTTCAACACGACTAAAACTCCAAATAACACAAAAAGCTACAAGTCGTAATTAATCAATAAATAAATCAAAAGATCATTGTGTTCTAACAATTTTAGAGATAGGCAAAAAGCCTAGTTTTTCTTAAAGTAAAGTACTAAAGTGATCCTTGTTAATCATAGAAATTTATTATAATTTTTCTGGAATTTATTAACCAGTACAAGTATTTTATAAAAATCAGTTTTCCTAAGTATACAGAATATGAGTTTTTGGTTTCATATGCCAAACTAGTGGCAAAACAGTAAATTAAATATTATAAAAATTATACTAAATTAGCTAACTTAACATAGTATCTAAAAACTATTTTTCCATAATTTTAGCAATACTTTAAGAAAATCAAAAACAGCAATGCACACAATAATTAATTATCTGCGTATTTTGTCCATGTATATAATTTGAACCAAAGTTCAAATACAGGACCCAAGGCCATGAATCAAGTCCAATATGACTTGTACAGGTCTTGAATGTGTGAAAACACATTTGAGCCCAAATACCCATGCTAGGCTTGGACACCAAATGGTTGCAGTAATTTAAATATAATAAAAATACAATTTGGTAATAGTCAAAATAAATATTATTATTTTAATAAGGTAAAGTTTTACATAGTACCTATAAAAGTATGAACATTATTTTATATAAATAATTTACACTAAGCTAAGTAAAATACACATAGGAACTAATATATATATATATATATATATATATATATATATATATATATATATATATATATATATATATATATATATATATATATATATATAAATATAGGGATATTTATATATATAGGAAAATGCTCAACTATATTATATATATAGATATACAAATATATGTATATATACATACATATAAGAAAACACTTAACTATATAATATATATATACATAATAATATATATATATATACACAAGGAAATATATATATATATATATATACATAAATATATATGTATACATAATACATATATATGTATATATACATAGAATAATAAAGTACAAGGGAATATAGTATATATATACATAAATACATAAGAAAAACAGTAAGTATATATATAAAAATACAGTATATATAATTATATATATATATATATATATATATATATATATATATATATATATATATATACAAATATATGTATATACATATATATATATAAATAACAAAAGAAAAAGAAAAAGGAAAAAGAAAAGAAAAAGGAAAACAGAGGCAGGGCTCGAACCCGAGCCATCACAGCGCGCGGGGGGGGGAGGGAGGGGGGGTTTAGATTAGGATGGGCTGGCCAGGGGGTCAGCCCATCAGTTGTGTTAGGGAAAGGGTTGGGTTTATTTTATTTCATTTAGGTTGATTATACTTAAAAAAAATATATAAAAACCATCATGTGTCCTGACAGTTAAGGACACAGGGTTTTCTCGTGTCCGTGCTTCGCACGACACGCACGAACCCTAATTCTCGTGTCCAGCTACTGGACGAACATCCCCGTGTCCTGGCGAGTCTCATATGTGAAGACGAGACTCGCACGATACGAATCGAAGCTGACACTTACGTGACCGATCAACCCAGGGTGAATCGAAGGTCGGGGACGGCGGAGGAGACGTCGGGACGGCGGCGCTCCAGTGGCGCTGCCTCCAGCTCGACAAGGCGAAGCGGATGACGGTGGTGGCGGCTATCGACGACGAGTGGTGAGGCTGGACAGGGGCTCGCCGTAGCTAGGGTTCCGGTGGGGTGAGAGGGGGGTGATGGGGCGGCGCTGGCAGTCGTGGGGAGTGTTTAGGGTTAGGGTCTGGTCGAGGGGAGTGATGGAGATTTTATAGGGCCTCTGGAGGCGGTGGGGGCAGCCGTGAAAGGCGGGGGCAGGGCGGTGAGTCGGTCGGGGCAGTCGTCGGGTCAGCGGGGGTGGGTGAGCGAGTTGGAGGAGAGAGAGAGTTGGTCGAGGGGGGGGGGGGTTTGGTAATTTGTACTAGGGCCCCTAGAGATTAGGAAAATTACAAAAGGGGTTTAACAGTATTAAAGTGCAAAATATTATTTGCATTCCTCAATTAAGAACAAATAATTTATTACAAACTGATATAAATAACATTTCAAAAATTGCAAAACCTATTTAATAAATTTCAAATAATTTCCAAAGTGATATTTTTATATAAAAAAACTCATTTAAAATTATAGAAAATTCCTAAAAATCATATTAAATAATTTTAAAACCAATAATGACATTTAATAATTAATTAACACTAGTTTAATACTTTTTGAAAAATCAGGGGTTGACAAATCTTCCCTCCTTGAAAAATTTCGTCCTCAAAATTCACAAGGATTGAAGACCTACAATATTCTAACATAGCAAGCAATGCAACAAAATGACTAAGGCTGCGATCGAAACTACCCTCTAAGGTATCAAGCGGGAACGGGTGGTTCCCTCGCAGCGGTTGGATCGAACAAGTAAGGGTATCTCTCCCTCATGTCCGACTCCCTCTCCCAAGTAGATTCACCTGGGGAGTGATGGCTCCAAGCTACTCGTACTAGGGGTATAACCTTGTTCCTCAGCCTCTTCTCTCTCCGGTCTAATATCTCCACTGGCTGCTCAGAAACTGTAAGGCTCGGTCCGACCTCCAACTCTGAATGATCTAGCACATGACTGGGGTCTGGAACATATCTCCTCAGCTGAGATACGTGAAAGACGTTGTGAACTCCTGCTAGATTGGGTGGAAGTGCAATCCTGTAAGCTACCTCTCCGATCCTGCTAAGTACCTCGAACGGCCCGATGTATCTGGGGCTCAGCTTCCCTCCTCGTCCGAACCGGATCGTCCCTCGAGTAGGTGATATCTTTACTAGCACCATATCACCGTCTGCGAACTCCATCGGCCTGCGACTAGCATCAGCCCAGTGTTTCTGCCTGTCTTGAGCTACTCTGAGCCTGTCTCTGATCATCCCGACTTTTTCTGCTGCATCCATGATCATCTCTGGCCCGAGCATAACTCTGTCTCCGACATCATCCCAAAAGAGCGGTGTCCGGCACCGTCGTCCATATAGCGCCTCGAAAGGAGATATACCAATACTGGCCTGGTAGCTGTTGTTGTATGAAAACTCTACCAAGTGCAGATGGCTCTCCCATGATCCTCCGAAGTCCAGCACGCAAGTCCTCAGCATATCCTCCAGTGTTTGTATCGTCCTCTCGGACTACCTGTCTGTCTGCGGGTGGTACGCCGTACTGAACTTGAGCCTACTGCCCAATTCCTCCTGCAAGCTCCTCCAGTAGTGGAATGTGAATCTGCTGTCTCTGTCTGACACGATGCTCACCGGTACTCCGTGTAGGCGAACTATCTGCTGCATGTATAGCTCCGCCAACTTCTCGGTGGAAAGCCCCACCTTGAAGGGTATGAAGTGCGCACACTTCGTCAGCCTGTCTACGATGACCCAGATGGCATCCTTCCCTCCTTGGGAACGAGGAAGCCCTGAAACGAAGTCCATCGTAATATGTTCCCACTTCCACTCGGGTATGGGTAACGGCTGTAACAAACCAGCTGGCCTCTGGCGCTCCGCCTTGACCTGCTGGCAAACTAGGCATCTCGAGATGAAACGCGATACATCCCTCTTCATTCCGTGCCACCAAAGATGTTCCCGCAAGTCACGGTACATCTTGTTAGCACTAGGGTGAATAGAATATCTCGATCGGTGTGCCTCCTGTAAGACTGCCTCTACTAGATCTTCCTTCGGCACGCACAATTGGCTGCCATGCCTCAGGGATCCATCCTCTGCTATAGTGAAGTCATCCAGCAATCCAGCTAATGCCTGGGGTCGAAGTCTGTGAAGGCTCTCATCTGTAGACTGTGCCTCCCGGATCTGCTCCATCAATCCTGACTGAACGTCAAGCGCCATCATCTGTATCACTGATCCTGGCCGAACTAGCTCGATACCGAGCTTCTCCAGATCCTCCCGCAAATGCCGATCAATCATCAGGTACCATGCCATCGGATGCCTACTCAGCACATCCGCCACCATATTTTCCTTCCCGGGGTGATACTGTAAATCGATGTCGAGGTCCTTCATCAACTCCAACCATCGTCTTTGCCTCATGTTCAGCTCTTTCTGCGTGAACACATACTTCAAGCTTTTGTGGTCAGTAAAGATTTCCACACGCTCTCCATATAAGTAATGTTTCCATAACTTGAGTGCAAAGATCACCGCAGCTAACTCGAGGTCATGGGTAGGATAATTCCTCTCATGAGTCCGTAATTGCCTAGATGCATAAGCAATTACTTTTCCATGCTGCTGTAGAACACATCCTAGCCCCTTCCCAGAAGCATCACTGTAAATGGTGAAACCTCCAGAACCTGAAGGTAAAGTCAGAACTGGAGCGGTCGTCAGCCTCCTCTTCAGCTCCTCAAATGCTGTCTAGCAGTCCTCTGACCAACTGTACTCTGCGTCCTTCCGCGTCAGCTTCGTCATGGGTTCAGCTATCCTAGCAAAGTCCTGGACGAACTTTCTATAATAGCCTGCTAAACCCAGAAAGCTCCTGATCTCTGAAACTGACGTCGGAACCTTCCACGTCTCAACTGCAGCAGTCTTCCTGGGATCCACCGAGATTCCATCTCCAGTGACTACATGGCCGAGAAACTCCACTCGGTCTAAAAAGAACTCGTACTTTGGCAATTTGGCAAACAATCTCTCCTGCCTCAGAATCCCCAAAACTATCCGCAAGTGCTCTGCATGCTCCTCTGGCGTCTTCGAGTATATCAGGATGTCGTCAATAAATACAACGACAAACTTATCTAGATACTGGTGAAATGTCTTATTCATCAAGTTCATAAAGACAGCTGGCACATTTGTGAGACCAAATGGCATCACCAGAAACTCGTACTGCCCGTACTTCGTGTTGAACGCCGTCTTCTGGATGTCTGCTGGCCTAACCTTCACCTGATGGTACCCGAATCTTAAATCTATCCTGGAAAACACCTTCGCCCCGCTCAACTGGTCGAACAAATCATCTATCCTGGGCAGAGGATATTTGTTCATGATGGTGATGGCATTCAAGGCCCCGTAATCAATACACAACCGGACTGTACTATCCTTCTTAGGCACAAAGAGCACTGGTGCTCCCCATGGAGAAGCACTGGATCGAATGAAACCCTTTTTCAATAGGTCATCAATCTGCTCTTTCATCTCTATGGCCTCCTTGGGATTCACTCTATAGTAAGCCCGGGATACTGGTGATGAACCCGGCACTAAATCTATGGTGAACTCCACATCTCTGTCAGGCGGAAGTCCTGGAAGATCCTCTGGGAATACATCCATAAACTTCCTAATGAAAGGGTGTGGCGGTGCTGCGTCTCCGACTGTCGCACAACAGTTCGGCTCTAGGCTGATCTCCGGCCCTGTCCTCCTGACACTGAATGGTGCTGTGCCTGGGGGACTGAACACAATACTACCCTCATGGCAATCTATAGATGCATGGGCATAGCTAAGCCAGTCTATCCCCAATATGATATCATAACCGGGGAGCGGCATCACAAAGAATCGCCCTCTGAACTCTCTCCCGGCTATAAAAATAGAACATCTATAGATAGATCTAATAGGCACTGGTCCTCCTCCCGTCATCACTCTACTAATCTCCGCAGTAGGTGTAGCTACTAGATGATGTTTATGCATAAACTCTAATGATAGGAAGCTATGAGATACACCAGAATCAAACAAACATACAGCTAGAAAAGTATGCAAATAAACATGACCTGTGATGACGTCAGCTAAGTAATCCGGCTCCGAAACCTGCTCCGGCTCCGGCTCAAGGGCTAGACTATAAACCCTCCCATGAGGTCCCTTCTGCTGCAGATGCTGCCCGAACCTCTGCTGCTGAGTCGGGAGCGGTCCTCTAGTCTTCGCTACTGGGCACTCTCGAAGCTGATGGGTGGCAGACCCACAAGCAAAACACTGCCCCAACTTCTTCCTGCAGATGGAAGCGTCGTGGCCTACCCTCTTGCAGAATGCACAAAAACCTTCCTTCGGCTGCTGTCGGGGTCCCGGGGCTCTAACTGGCGGGGTCTGATGATGTGGTGTAGGGGGATGGTATGTCTGCTGTGTCGTCGGCGCTCTCTGCTGGAAAGCCTGACGCTTGGACGGTCCCTCATGATGTACAGAAGCCGGTCTCTTGCATGACAGAAGACGCTCCTCGATGCTCCGAGCTAACTCTAGGCTCTGGTAGTAGTCAGTCGTACCGTTCGCCACTATAAGAATGCCAATGTCTGGAACTAGACCATGGCAAAACCTACGGGTCATCTCCTCTGGATCAGTAACCAGATTAGGAGCAAAACGGCTCAGGCGACTAAACTCTCCCGCATAGTCATCAAGAGAACGGTTCCCCTGCTGGATGTTCTGGAATCGTAGCCCCATGGCTACTCTAGCAGTGGTCGAAAAGAATTTCTTCTTGAACTGGGTCTTGAACTGGTCCCAGGTGGCTCTACCTCTCGCGAACAACGGCTCATTCCTGAACCAGACTCCGGCTAAGTCTATCAGCAGAAATCCTGCTGCCTCGACCTGAAGGTCATCCGGCATCCTAACTCCCAGAAGCTTCCTCTCTACAGAATCTAGCCAGTCATCAGCTACTACTATGCCCTCAGTCCCTGAGAACTCCTTGGGATTCAGACCCATGAAGTCCTTGACCGTCCTCGCTCTCTGCCGTGGCTCTACATGTGGTGGGACCGCGGGACGTCCCTTAGAACGCTCCATGCTCTGGCGGAGTAGGGTAGTCTGCTCCTGATGGGTTGTTAGGAACCCCTGGATCAGTGTGAGCAGCTGGGTCCCGTCGAGTGTGACGGAAGCCTGGGTGGGTATAGTGATAGGGGGTGGTAGAAGTATCGGGTCCTGCTGGGCCTGGGATGTGGAAGGTGGTATCTGGGTCTGTGGATCTGTAGAGTGGGGGAAAGTGGTAGGTGGAGATGCATCAGTCAACTGGTCAGCTGACTGGATATGGAGGGCCCCATTCTCGGGGGTAACATACTGGGACGAACGAGTAAGCACCATCTAAATTACACATAAAAAGACTTATAAGGACTTATTTAAAGCAAATAATCATATGCAAGAAAATCTAATTATAATAGCAAACATGTGATGTATTTCCTATGTTGCACTCCTAGCATTCGTCTAAGTGTTCTAAGCGTCTTTCCTAATGTTGTCTAATTACCTTAAGTTCCTAATTGCAGGCATGCTTGGTACAATAACGTAACCAAACAGTTTAGTCAGGACCTGCATGGGCCACCACTAAAAACATGTCACGACCCGCTACCCAAATTGTTGGGCCAGGCCGAGTCAAGCCCAGCCTACGTTGAGATAAAACGTAGTAAGCTGTTCTAAAAACAACAGGATAAGACTAAATGTGCTAACAGTTCTATAAGTGAAGAAGAATCATAAATGCTCCAAACACAAAAGTCGTCGTATATAGTAAAATAGCCAAGTACAAGTAAACTGAAATGTAAAACTGGATACATGTCTAGTTACAAAATGATATAGTCTAATACATGTCTACTCTCAAAAGTCTAAGTAAACAAAAGGCAACTAGGCGAGGTTCCCCGCAGGAACATCCTCGTAAAGCAGAGCCGGGTCCTCGGCAGTATCTCCATAGTATGTGTCACAGAGTAACTCCTCCTCAGTAAGGATACCTACAACGTTATCCTGTCAGGACGGGAGCAAGTACTAAATCTAACAAACATATAATACTGATCATGTGATGAAAAGGAAATGACATATCATGTTGGTTCAGTTTTAGGTATGTTTTAGCATGGCGATAGATATACATTTTAAAGTTTAAAACTGTAGTAGGTGAGTGATCAGTCAATAGGTAATCAGGATGTACAGCGGTACATATCAATTTTCTGATGTGCACATACGTACACATAACGGCATCGGTGTATATCCATACACAAATGCGGGACCAGACATACGACACAGATACATATAGAATATAACGGTGCTCGGTAAATACATACGGAGAAGGGGGTCATGATCACGTACACTACTAGCAGTTTTCCCTTAACCCGTTATTTAAGCATATGAGAGATCATGAGATACTGTAGAAACATGGTAGAAACTGAAAGTAATACAACATGTGAAGTTCTAACTTGCTACCCCAAGGATCAGCATTTAACATGGTTGGTGATTCACAGTTTTATGTTTTATAGCAGTATGTAAAGTTCGTAGAAAGTACTTGCCTCTAGCAAAGCAAAACAAAACAAGCTGCGATAACAATGCTATGGATGTCTGGTAGCTCGTCACTGTAGAAGTAAATCCAACAACTTAGTTTTACACTAAGCTAAGACACTAGGACACTAATTTGTGAAACACGACTTGTGACTGGGCACCTAGCCAAAATGATGACTTGGCATAGGAGACCAATGTGGGGTGACACACTATGTTAACTAACTTTCTAGGGTCCTTATACTAGTGAGGGATGGGGTTCAACACGACTAAAACTCCAAATAACACAAAAAGCTACAAGTCGTAATTAATCAATAAATAAATCAAAAGATCATTGTGTTCTAACAATTTTAGAGATAGGTAAAAAGCCTAGTTTTTCTTAAAGTAAAGTACTAAAGTGTTCCTTGTTAATCATAGAAATTTATTATAATTTTTTTGGAATTTATTAACCAGTACAAGTATTTTATAAAAATCAGTTTTCCTAAGTATACAGAATATGAGTTTTTGGTTTCATATGCCAAACTAGTGGCAAAACAGTAAATTAAATACTACAAAAATTATACTAAATTAGCTAACTTAACATAGTATCTAAAAACTATTTTTTCATAATTTTAGCAATACTTTAAGTATCTTTAGAAAATCAAAAACAGCAATGCACACAATAATTAATTATCTGCATATTTTGTCCATGTATATAATTTGAACCAAAGTTCAAATACAGGACCCAAGGCCATGAATCAAGTCCAATATGACTTATACAGGTCTTGAATGTGTGAAAATACATTTGAGCCCAAATATCCATGCTAGGCTTGGACACCAAATGGTTGCAGTAATTTAAATATAATAAAAATACAATTTGGTAATAGTCAAAATAAATATTATTATTTTAATAAGGTAAAGTTTTACATAGTAACTATAAAAGTATGAACATTATTTTATATAAATAATTTACACTAAGCTAAGTAAAATACACATAGGAACTAATATATATATAAATATAGGGATATTTATATATATAGGAAAATGCTCAATTATATATTATAAATATATACAAATATATGTATATATACATACATATAAGAAAACACTTAACTATATAATATATATATACATAATAATATATATATATACACAAGGAAATATATATATATATATATATATATATATATATATATATATATATATATATATATTTTTTTTTATATATATATATATATATATATATATATATATATATATATATATATATATATATATATATACATAAATATATATGTATACATAATACATATATATGTATATATACATAGAATAATAAAGTACAAGGGAATATAGTATATATACATAAATACATAAGAAAAACAGTAAGTATATATATAAAATATAGTATATATAATTATATATATATACAAATATATGTATATATATATATATATAAATAACAAAAGAAAAAGAAAAAGGAAAACAGAGGCAGGGCTCGAACCCGAGCCATCACAGCGCGCGAGGGGGGGGGGGGAGGGTGGGGTTTAGATTATGATGGGCTGGCCAGGGGTGGCCAGCCCATCAGTTGTGTTAGGGAAAGGGTTGGGTTTATTTTATTTCATTTAGGTTGATTATACTTTAAAAAAAATATAAAAACCATCCTGTGTCCTGACAGTTAAGGACATAGGGTTTTCTCGTGTCCGTGCTTCGCACGACACGCACGAACCCTAATTCTCGTGTCCAGCTACTAGACGAACATCCCCGTGTCCTGGCGAGTCTCATATGTGAAGACGAGACTCGCACGACACGAATCGAAGCTGACACTTACGTGTCCGATCAACCCAGGGTGAATCGAAGGTCGGGGACGGCGGAGGAGACGTCGGGACGACGGCGCTCCAGTGGCGCTGCCTCCAGCTCGGCAAGGCGAAGCGGATGACGGTGGTGGCGGCTGTCGACGATGAGTGGTGAGGCTGGACAGGGGCTCGCCGTAGCTAGGGTTCCGGTGGGGTGAGAGGGGGGTGATGGGGCGGCGCTGGCGGTCGTGGGGAGTGTTTAGGGTTAGGGTCTGGTCGAGGGGAGTGATGGGGATTTTATAGGGCCTCTGGAGGCGGTGGGGGCAGCCGTGAAAGGCGGGGCAGGGCGTTGAGTCGGTCGGGGCAGTCGTCGGGTCAGCGGGGGTGGGTGAGCGAGCTGGAGGAGAGAGAGAGTTGGTCGGGGGGGGTTTGGTAATTTGCACTAGGGCCCCTAGAGATTAGGAAAATTACAAAAGGGGTTTAACAGTATTAAAGTGCAAAATATTATTTGCATTCCTCAATTAAGAACAAATAATTTATTACAAACTGATATAAATAACATTTTAAAAATTGCAAAACCTATTTAATAAATTTCAAATAATTTGCAAAGTGATATTTTTATATAAAAAAAACTCATTTAAAGTTATAGAAAATTCCTAAAAATTATATTAAATAATTTTAAAACCAATAATAACATTTAATAATTAATTAACACTAGTTTAATACTTTTTGAAAAATTAGGGGTTGACATGTACGAAAGAACATTGAGGGTACGCAGAAAACTGAAGTCTTCAATGAAGATGTGGTCCAAGAAGATGTTGTTGTTGAAACAACGATTGAACCAGAATAAGCTGAGCCGTCAGCTAAGCGTATAAGGAGGCCGAAGGACTTCGGAAGTGACTTTGTCACCTATCATGTGGAAGCTGATCCGCTTACCTATGATGAGGCGATGAAGACCAGAGATGCAGTTTTCTGGAAGGAGGCGATTGACAATGAAATTGATTCTATCACCTCAAATAACACTTGGGTGTTTGTTGATCTTCCTGAAGGAGCAAAACCCATCGGATGCAAATGGATCTTCAAGAAGAAGATGAAAGCAGACGTAACTATTAACAAGTTCAAGGCTAGGTTGGTAGCCAAAGGATTTTCTCAGAAGCAGGGGATTAACTACTTTGACACGTACGCTCCAGTAGCCTGGATGACCACCATCAGAATGTTGATTGCTCTTGCAGCAATACATAATATGGTGATACACCAGATGGATATGAAAATGGCTTTCCTAAATGGCGAGCTGACCGAAAAGATATACATGCAACAGCCAGAGGGATTTGTCGTCAAGGGTCTTGAAGACAAAGTCTGCAAGTTATTGTAATCTTTGTGCTGTCTTAAACAGGCTCCCAAGATGTGGCATGAGAAATTTGACAAAGTTATAAGGTCAAATGGCTACATGGTCAGCGAGACGGACGAGTGTATTTACACGAAGTTCGCTGATGGAAGAGGTGTGATCGTTTGTCTGTACGTGGACGACATGCTTATCCTAGGTACGGATATGAGCTGTGTCACAGAGATAAAGAAATTTATCTCGAGCAAGTTTAGTATAAAGGACTTGGGGGAAGCTGATGTGATCTTAGGGATCAAGATCATCCGAACAGACACTGGTCTAGCGCTGTCACAGTCTCATTATATTGATAAAATGATCACTCATTATGGGTATCGGGATCTTTCAGGGATCAATACGCCATACAGGTGTGATTTGAAACTAAAGCCTAATTTAGGAGAAAGTGTCAGACAGCTGGAGTATGCAAGCATAATCGGGAGTTTGATGTATGCTACTACTACCACAAGGCCTGACATAGCTTTTATCATGGGAATGCTGTCGTTTCATGAGCAACCCAGGTATTGAACACTAGAAAGCTGTGAAACGGGTTATGAGATATCTCCAGAAGACTCAGACATATGCACTGTACTACAGCGAAGATCCGTCGGTAGTGAAAGGCTTCAGTGATGCTAGCTGGTGCTCAGAGGTAGAGAGTGAGAGGTCCACAGGTAGATTCATTTTTATAATGGGTGGAGCTGCTATATCGTAGAAGTCAAAGAAGCAGACTATGCTCTCGTGATCATCCATAGAATATGAGTTTATTGTACTTGATTCCGCAGCCGAGGAAGCAAAATGGCTTCGGGAGCTCATGTATGATCTTTCAGTGGTTGGGGCATAAATACCGGCGATATCGATATACTGTGACAATCAGGCTACTCCGGCGGTGGCATCAAATGATCTCTTCAACGGAAAGAAGAGGACTGTGCATTTGAAGCACATGGCAGTACACGATCTCATCAAGAGGCGTATTATTGCAGTGATTGATGTTCGGAGTCAGAAGAACCTGGCAGATCCGTTCACCAAGGGCCTCAAGCACCAGCTGGTCGATGACACAGCTTGTAAAATGGGTTTGAAGGTATTCTGATATTGTATTATTGTATTCCTACCATAAAGTTTTATGCTAATAGTTCAAAGAGAAATCTACTAGGCATCTAGCTTTTGGTTCAAGAGAGGACCACTAATCGAAAGAATATCAGGAACGGTGGGTACATGTTCTATTGGGCATGGAGAGGTTACGGACCTATAACCACCGTTGTCTACTGTTGTTTTCTACGAAAAACGGATCCTGTGGAAAGGTTGGCATAAATGCCTTAATGAGTTCACAGGCATAGTGAATGCCTGGTGTGCTTTACAAGAAGCACGATAGAACAGCACTACAAGGAGTAAAATTCCATGCTACTGTCGGATGACTCCACCACGAGGTTTCCAGGCATGGTGTAATACCTCGGCTTTGCTAGCCAAGTCACAGAGGCGTAGCACCGCAAATAGACAGTTTAGCCTAATATTGTATGTTAAAATAAAGAGGGGTGTAGTCAGCACTACAAAGAGGAGGAGTTCCTCATGTTACAGTGGTACGACACCACGATGAGGTACCCAGTTAGGGATAAAGTCTCGGCCTTGTAAGCCATGTCGTTGCGACGTAACACCGCAAGGGAGCCTAAGGCTTCATGCTGGATAGTTTGGCACTACAAAGAGGCGGTTACCTCATGCTACTGTAGTATGATACTACGATGAGGTTCCCGGTACGGGGTAAGGCCTTGGCTATAAGCCATGTCATAGCGGCGTAGCACCGCAAGGGAAGCTCAAACCGCTTCATGCCATGTCTCTTTATAATGAACTCACCTGTAGTATATGGACAAAGAGATATCAGGCCTTCTCTTGAGGGTAAACTCGTAGATGCCCAAAATTATACACTGAAACCACGCTGGCACAGGGCCTTAAATATGTAGTCAGAAGCACATGTAACTATATTATGTGAGTGAAAAGAATTACAGCTATGGTGCAGAATTCAAGGCTTAGTCCATTCTTGTATTATAGTCTGTTGTTTGACCCTTGCGGGAAGATTCAAGTCGTCAGCGACATCTCTCCTAATGCATGATAGACAGTTACTGTAGGAAACACTTATACCCATATATAGAGATATTTGGGGGATTATTGGGGGTTTTGGCCTTTTCTTCAGAAACTTTAGTCCCACATCGGATAGGCCAAAGAAGTTGTATATCTATATATTAGCTATGCTAGTTTAGAGATGCACATGTAGTCTGGAGGTGCACATGAGTGTGCCATGTGGGATTATTTTTCTAATGAAAAAAAGGCTAAATCAATAATTAAAAGCATTAATGCTCTTTGTTCTTGGGAAATTTATTTCCATGGAAGCTAATTCCCGTAGGGGCTTAGCGACTCGTACTTGGGCTCGGGCTAATGGGCACATGAGGCGTAATGTGGTATTTTGTTGCCACACTTTGCAATTAGCATGTCAGCATCGTCTCTAGGCGCACAGTGCGCTTAAGTTGCGCTCGTTGTACGATCCACTTGCGTGGCCAGGCGCGCTGCCAGGTTGCACGGCCAGTTGCACAGGCCAGGTTGTCACCCTCGGTTTTCGTTATACACATTTTGGTATACGTGTACGTATCTCGGACCCATATTTTGACTTGTCCTGGCTGGCTAGTCTTGGGCTTATTGTATTGGCATGAGTTAGTTGGCATTTCATGGCTCGTGTAGTTTTTGGCTGGGGCATGCATCGGGTTCGGTTGGGTTCGGTCTGGTTGGGTTTGGTTTGGGTTAGTATGCAAACCCCTACCTACCACCATCACCTATTTATTAATCCAACAACTATTCTCTCTCCTTATTCATTCCTCATAACTCTCTTCTTCTTCATTTCTCCACCAACCACTGCAGTAGGCAATTGCAACTTGCTTCATGGAGGAACTCAATTTTTGTTGTTGTTCTATTGTCTTCCTCACGAGATTCTAAGACACTTTAGTACTTAGCATTTTTAATTTACGTGGTTCAATTCATGTAGATCTAAGTTTTAGTATTTTGATCTTCATGGTTTTGATCTACTGAACTTGGTTGTTTTCGGAATAGAGAGTTCCATGTGGGAGGAATCTCAATTTTACGCAAGTTTGGTTTTAGAATGGTTGGATTTCATCGATTCTTGACAGAAATGGGATTTTCTTGAGCTCTTGATCTTTTACGCCTGCTTGTCTTGGCCTGGGCTTACGTGCTAGCATAGTATTTAGTTTTTACGCCCACGTTTTACGTGTCAGTGTATCATTTACCCTCTTTACGCACACGTTTCACATGCCCGTATATTAATTGCTCTTTACGTACATGTTTCACGTGCCCGCGTATTAATTACCCTTTACGCACACATCTCATGTGACCGCGTAATCAATTCTACATAGAGCTGAACCGAGCTCTACGCAGAGGCTAGACTCCTACTCGCATAGAGGGGTCGCCCGCGTAGAGTCTCGTCCGTATGCGGCTTTGCTAGCGTAAAGCGCTTGCTCGTGTAGAATACCCCCACCTGCTCTCTTGCTCGCATAGAGCTGCCTATCCTTAGGTCTTGCCCGCGTAGAGTTGTTTTACGCTCGGGATCTCTTTGGCCTAGCGTAGTCTTGCTCGCGTAGAGACTTTGAGTCCTTATGGCGTACCCCATTTCCCTTGTACATTCTTACGCCTTTTGTCATGAACTTAATAATCACAAATTATTTAATATGTTTGGAATATTAATTGTACATGGCATGGTATAACAAGTGAATTGACATGACATGATATGACAAATAAGCATGATGGGAACTATTGAAGCTATTGCGACATCTAGCATGACATGACAAGAATGAATGGCGTAGACACCGTAGACGATTGTGTTTGTACAAATGAACCAGTATTATCGTGCATCATATCTACGACAGGGAACCCTGAGTACCACGGTCAGGGGTGTCTACTTAAATTGACTAAGGCTAATGACTAGAATAATCCAATAGTCATGAAGTAATTTCACAGCTATAGTCAATCCCGTATCTCGGCGCCCCATCATGGGATCTGTAGCCTGCCGTCGAGTAGGGCACATTTCTAGCATACTGTCATGTGTTGCAGCCTTCAAGCTACTTAAGGGTACATGCATTTCCTGGATGATGTACCCATATAAATTCAATCCCTAATTTGCGTCCGGATAGCCTGGATGGTCTGCAGGGCTTGTGGCTGTGGAACAATCCTATTGCATCTTGCTAGTAACTAGACCTGTGATAACCCTAGTTAGTTAAAGTATCAAGCCGTACTTACTGCTTGGCCGTGATTGATTGGATGGAGTCTAATCCAGTCTAGTCTTGTCCTGATTCTGTATAAGATTGTTGCATGACATGAATGCTTGTGCTTTACTTTATCGGTAAATGGTGGGAAACCAAGTTTCGTTCAGACGAAAGGTTACAATCCCCGTCCTTGTTTGGTTTAAGGGTTGTAACTTGGTTATCTGAATAGTCCTATAGTTATCTTATCGTATATCATCATGATTTTCCATATTTTTAGTCTTATTATATAATTATGTTTTGTGCTAATTGCTGGTTTTAGTTCTTAAGTGAAGCCTCCTTTGTGGCGCTTGCTCTTTCTGGGATCTGACCCAGCTGGTTTTGTATGGCCAGATACCGGAGCAGCTCCAGAGAATCTCCCTACCTTCCAGCCAGATGGTGACCACCAGGCGTAACCCTGGCAACGAGTGGGTTTTATTTTGGCTCTCCCACTCCATTGTAAAAATATTCTTTTGAGGCGTTTAACCGACGAGCAAGTGTTAGCTCGTTGCAACTTTACTTACTGTCTGCCTACGGGCTGTAACATGATTGACAAATCCTAGGATTGATCATGTATGACTGAAACTCTTGCTAGTCCTCACATTTTATTTGACTAGTTTCATGATCTTCCAAATACGTAATGTATGGGACGCCTTACTTTTGTATATTTGGTGCTCTAACATCTTGTAATATTTACTTACTTGCTTGAGATTGAGATAATAGGCTTGTTCATGACCATAAGAGACTGATGGCTTGTAATTAAACCCTCATGTATCTAGACAGCCGTGATCGTATAGCGAGGTAGATTATACTTCAATATACGTAGCTGGCTGTGTCCGCCCCCGCTCTCTAGTATTCTGGTTCTGGGGTGTGACACGGTTTAAGTGGTGGCCCATACAGGTCTTGTGAATCAAGATATGTTAGGATTTACCGAATAGATGTCTCAATCTGCACTCGCCCTTGATATCTACTCGTATCCTCTAAATTCCTAAAATCTTGACCTGATCACATGTTTATATCTTTAATCTATCCTGGTCCTCCCTTATTCTTTCCTATGTCGTCTTTTTCAGCGGCACTGTTCCTGGACCTGCCAATCAGCCGGAAGGAGCTCAACGAGTTCTTCCGCAACAAGAGGATCAAGCTCAGCATTCAGGAGTAGCTTCCCGAGTCATGCTTCCCGGAGATCCAGAACCTCCAGTACAGCCAGCCCAGCCTGCGAGGCAGGATGATGAAGTCTTGGTTGGACTCATCAGGGAGTTGCTTGCATCGCAGGATCGTCGAGGTGATGCATTGCACCAGACAATATAAGATGCTCTGAACAGAGGTGGTCATCAAGGTAACAGTGCGGCCAACGGCTTCAAACGCTTGAACCCTCCCTTCTTCGATGGTAGAGAAGATACTATAGCCGCAGATGCTTGGCTGCTGGATACTGAAGTTATTCTAGAAGTAGCCAGGACCCCCGAAGACGAGAAGGTGGCCATGGTATGCCTGCAGTTATTGGATCTAGCCCGCAGCTGGTGGGCGGCGCAGGCCGTTGGATTAAGGGCACCTATCGCATGGACAGTATTTCGGAAGAGATTCCAGACCAAGTATTTTGATGCTGTAGCTCGGTATGATCTACAGACGAGGTTCACTAACTTGAAGCAGATGGGCAGGACGGTCGATGGATATGCGACCGAGTTCTCCAGGCTTAGTCGGTTTGCTCCCACCTTGGTGGCGACCGAGTTCGACAGAGCTCAACGGTTCCAGCAAGGACTGTACCTGTAGATTTTACTGGTGATGGAGCAGTTTGAGCATCAGACCTTCGATGCAGTATTGAGAGCAGCTAGGAGGCATGAGTATACCTCCCAGAGGATTAGGGATCGGACCGGAAGTCGAAAGCGGTCTCACGCCAGATGAACCAGTCTTCAGCACTAGCCTCGGCAACCAGGGCTTTGACCATTGAAGCTCCTAGACGGGCGACTTCTGTTGTGTCGATTCAGCATTTGATCCCGACATACCCCCCGCAGTAGCAGAAGCAGTCTTCCGCAATGGGTTTCACTCATTGTGGAAAGTCAGGGCACGTGGTGTCAGAATGTCGCAGAGCACAGAGTTTGTGCTTGGTTTGTAGGGCACCAGACCACAGGGTTGGGAACTGCCCGAATAGGGGAAGTTCCTCTTCATCAACCTTTTCTAGTCCCTCAGTTAGGGGGCCAGCCCCAATACCAGTCCAGCAATAGTAGTACCCATTTTCGAGGCCCTTGCCACCTCAGGCCCAAGTATTCAGCAGCAGAACCCCCAGCAGTATGCACAAGTCCAAGCTCAGACCCAGAATCGCCAGAGAGGTTTCCAGCAGAGCAGACCAACACCTAGAGGACACGGTCAAGTGATGGCTTTGACTGTGGAGGAGGAGTTAGCATCAGGTGAGGTAGTGGCAGGTACTATTCTCGTCAACTCCTTTCCAGCATCAGCATTGTTTGATTCTGGTGCATCACATTCATTATGTCTGCACGATTCGTAACACGGATTGGGCTGGATCCCGAGTCAATATCAGTAAGGCTCAATATACTTATTGGTAACGGACCTGTGGGAGTAGATAGAGTGTTTTTCTTGTGTCGGATCGTAGTTAGCGGTAGAGAGTTTTCCGTTATGTTGATAGAATTCTCAATGGCCGATTATGATGTGGTCCTAGGGATAGATTGGTTAAGGGACCAGTATGCTAGAATAGATTGCCATATCGGCAAGATCATTTTTAGTATTCCTGGTGAGCCAGATTTTTTCTTTTTTCGGGGCGGAATAGAGCCTTCTCCTCCAGCATTCCGGATGGCAGTTGCAGCGGCAGTCCAGTTTTCCAGAATTGTAGAAGATTTTCTCGATGTTTTCCCCGAAGAGCTTACAGGTATGCCACCAGAAAGAGATCGAGTTCACCATAGACTTGATCCCTGGAACAACACCAGTGTCAGAGAGAGTCTACGGGATGGCGCCGTCAGAATTGGAGATCTTATATAAGATGATTGAGGAACTCAGGACCAAGGGATTCATCTGTGCTAGTGGATCGCCTTGGGGAGCCCCGATGCTTCTTGTAAAAAATAAGAATAGTATGTTCAGATTATGTGTTGACTATCGTACCTTGAACTCAGTGACAATCAAAAACAGATATCCTCTTCCGAGGATAGATGACTTGATTGATCAACTCAAAGGGGCGTCCGTATTTTCGAAGATTGACTTGCGATCAGGATACCATCATATCAAAGTCAGAGAGCAGGACATCCCGAAGACGGCATTTAGATCCAGGTATGGGCATTGGGAGTTTCTTGTTATGTCCTTTGGAGCAACCAATGCGCCGGCTGTATTCATGGACCTCATGAATCGCATCTTTATGTCTTATTTGGATCAGTTCATGATTGTGTTTATAGATGACATCCTGGTCTACAGTAAGAGTGAAGCGGAGCATGAGCAGCATCTTAGAGTCGTCCTCCAGATTCTTAGAGAGCATCAGTTGTACGTGAAGTTCAGTAAATACGAGTTCTGCCTCGATCGTATTTTATATTTGGGTCATATCTTCACCAGAGGTGGAGTGGAAGTGGATCCCCAGAAGATCGTGGCTATTGAGACGTGGCCAGTTCCCAGTACAGTTGTAAAAGTCCACAGTTTTTTTGGCTTGGCCGACTACTACCAACAGTTTGTTCCGAACTTTGCACAAATTTCAGCACCTATGACCCAATTGACCCGCAAGGATGTGCAGTTTGTTTGGACCGCAGAATATCAGGAATCTTTTGAGAAGTTGAAACGAGGCTTGATGATGGCACCCATTCTCACGCTTCCAGATGGGACCGGGGGATTCTCAGTGTATTGTGATGCTTCAGGCAGAGATTTAGTATGTGTTTTGATACAGCATGGGAAGGTAATAGCTTATGCGTCACGTCAACTTCATGATCATGAGAAGAATTATCCAACCCATGACTTGGAGCTGGCAGCAGTAGTGTTTGCACTTAAGCTTTGGAGACACTATTTGAATAGAGATAGGGTGGAGATTTTCACCGACCACAAGAGCCTTAAGTATGTGTTTACCCAGAAGGATCTTAACATGCGTCAGAGGAGATGGCTAGAGCTATATGTGGATTATGACATCTGATGGAACTGGGGATTCCCAGGACCCTTCCTTTGGTGTGCGTATTGATCGATAGAAAGCAAAACAGATCTAATACGTGTTCTAACCCTTCATAGGCGGAAACTAGGGTTCACAAATTATATCTGTGGCAGAAAGGAGACAAGTAATTCCTGGCAGTCTCGAGCGGACGACCCCAAGATCTTCTGCACGTATTCCTTCCTCGAGTTGGACGTCGTGTGGGCGACGATCTCCCAACCTTTTCTTTTTCTTGGCAGCCCTCTCTTTCTCTCCTTACGTGAATCACGAATTTAGAGTTTTTTTTAGATTTTTGATCAGTAATCTGGCGGCCAGAGAATAGAGGATATATATAGGCTACGGCAGGGACCATGAGAAGAAATTAGGGTTAGGCCTCCTAACGGATCTGAATATCCCGTGTTCAGCTCGAACACATAATCCAGGCCCATTAACAATAGCTCGGTCCACTAATGAGCTATTGTTGCACTACCTCCATAATCCCAAATTATGTTTGTGGGCTCTTTTTATTATATGCTCGTTTGACTCTCCATGTTAAGATATCGTATGTCCGTCGATCAAATCAAGTTACTGACAACTATATTGATTCGACATCTTTTATCCTTAAGTAGTAGCGCTCAACTTTATTTGTCATGTCGGATATATTCCACCTGCAGGGTTTACATGACAATCCTTATGAGCTCCTTAAGAGGACATCATCAACCCGATATATCGGGACATGGATTCCATTTATAATCAACAACCCATCATACATACAATGTTATTACCCAATTCATAGAGGTTGTTGATCCATAATGAATCTCACTCTTTTATGAGTCAAAGTAATACACACTGCATATACATGTCCGTTATTATATCCGAATTAAGAGCACAAGCATCCATAATAACAGAGGTATTTGTTCTCTTATGTAGTCAGTACAAAGAGAACAACCTCAAGTGGTCCTGTTCAATACACACAAAGTGTACTAGTGTAAACCTATAGTCAAGATAGACTAATACCAGATTACACTACAACCTTTCCAATAGATTGTCCAAGTCCATCTAGGTTATGAACTATTTATATACTCCATAGGAAACTGATAATATAATATTATGTGCGACACCACACACCATATTATCTATAATATAGAATATCAGAGATTTGCATTAACACTTGCAACAAATACAATATGCAAACATTTTCCCATATGATTCTCATTCAAAATTTAAAGAAATAAGGTTACTACAAAAGTGATACTTTTAGTATATAACCCTAACAATCTCCCACTTACACTCAAAGCATTGCTTTTCAGTATGCTGTTACAAATCTCCCACTTATACATAAAGCCATGCTGCTACACATCTGACTCCCATTCCCTCAACATGACTGTCAAAAGCCTTAGCTGGTAAGCTCTTTGTAAAGGGATCAGCTAGGTTGTCGGCTGATGCTATCTTGATCACAACAATTTTTCCTTTTTTTACGAAATCTCGTATCAGGTGGTACTTGCGCTCAATGTGTTTGTCTGTCTTATGGGCTCGTGGTTCCTTCGAGTTTGCAACTGCAACACTATTATCACAATAAAGTGTAATAGACTTAGGCAAACTAGGTACCACATCCAAGTCGAACAGAAAGTTTCTGAGCCAAACCGCTTCTTTGGCTGCCTCAGAGGCTGCCACATACTCGACTTCCATGGTGGAATCAGCAATACATTTTTGCTTGATACTCCTCCACATAATGGCTCCACCTCCCAAAGTAAACACATAACCTGAGGTAGATTTCCTGGAATCCCTATCTGACTGAAAATCTGAGTCTGTATACCCCAAGGGAACTAAACTATCTTCCTGGTAAACTAGCATATACTCTTTAGTCCTTTTCAGGTACTTCAAAATATACTTTACGGTAGTCCAGTGCTATTGTCCTGGGTTAGACTGATATCTGCTGACCATGCCTACGACAAAGTAGATGTCTGGTCTCGTACATAGCATTGCATACATTAAGCTTCCTACTGCTGAAGCATAAGGAACTGTCTTCATGTTCTCTATCTCTTTAGGTGTCCTCAGACACTGCTCCTTTGATAGAGCAATTCCATTTCTAAAAGGTAAGAAACCTTTCTTAGAATTTTGCATACTAAAATGAGTTAGTACAGTATCGATATAGGAAGCTTGGGATAAGCCCAACATCTTTTTCTTGCGATCTCGTAGAACTTTGATCCCAAGGATGTGATCTACTTCTCCCAAGTCCTTCATATCAAACTGTTTGGATAACCATACCCTTACATCAGATAATACCTTCATATTGTTTCCAATGAGCAAGATGTCATCCACATAAAGTACTAGGAACACCACCACATTTCCGTCACACTTTCTGTATACACATGATTCATCCTGACATTGATAAAATCCATAGGATTTTGTCACCTGATCAAAACATATGTTCCAAGATCTGGAAGCTTGCTTAAGTCTATAAATGGACTTCTTGATCTTACAAACAAGATGCCCCTGGCCCTTTCCAATGAACCCGTCTGGTTGCTTCATATAGATGTCTTCCTCAAGACTTCCATTAAGGAAAGCTGTCTTGACATCCATTTGCCAAATCTCATAATCAAGATGAGCTGCAATAGATAAAAGAATCCGAATAGACTTAAGCATGGCTACAGGAGAAAATGTTTCCACATAATCGATACCCTCTCTTTGAGTAAAACATTTTGCTACAAGCCGAGCTTTAAAGGTTTCAACCTTACCGTCTGATCCTCTTTTTCTCTTATAGACCCACTTGCATCCAATAGCTTTTACACCAACGGGTGAATCTACAAGCTCCCAGACTTGATTAGAATCCATAGATTCTATTTCAGATATTATTACTTTTTGCCAAAACTCTGTATCTTTATCTTGGAGTGCTTCATTGTAGGTACAGGGATCATAATCTTGTTCCTCAGGGATGAAGTCTGACGACTCTCCCAAGAACATATATCTATCAGGTTGTATCACAACCCTCCCACTACGACGAGGCACTATCGGTTGTGGTGTAACATTTGTGACACGTTGTGCAGTTATTTGTGGTTCATCCTCTTGTACTGTTGGTACTGAAGTACTTGGTATCTCACGTCTCAGTTCTTCTAGAACAACTCTACTTGTGGGTTTATGGTTCATCACATAGTCTTCCTCTAAGAATCGGGCATTGGTGCTAACAATGACCTTCTGATCCTTAGGAATATAAAATAAACCTCCTTTCGTTCCTCTTGGATAGCCTACAAACAAGCGTACTTCTGTATGAGATTCCAACTTATCTATTTTCCCATTCAGTACATGTGCTGGACTATCCCAAATACGAACATGTTTCAGACTAGGCTTACGCCCAATCTACAGCTCTGTGGGAGTAAGAGGTACTGACTTAGAAGGAACCAAGTTCAAAATATAAGCTGCAGTCTCTAAGGCATATCCCCAAAACGAATTTGGTAAATCCGAATAACTTATCATTGATCTAACCATCTCCATAAGAGTTCTATTCCTTCTTTCGGCTACACCATTCTGTTGGGGCGTTCCAGGTGCAATCAATTGGGATGCAATCCCAGCCTCTGATAAATAATCCCTAAACTCTCCAAAGAGGTACTCGCCACCATGATCTGATCGTAATGACTTGATACATTTTCCATAACGTTTCTCCATTTCAGTCTTGTACTCTTTGAATTTCTCAAAGCACTCAGACTTACGACGCATCAAATAATGTATCCATACCTTGAATAATTGTCAATAAATGTGACAAAATATTCAAAGCCACCTCTAGCTTGGATAGTCATGGGTCCACACAAATCAGAATGAACCAATTCCAACACATCTTTGGCCCTATACCCCTTTGCCGTAAAAGGCCTTTTGGTCATTTTACCTTCCAAGCAGGATTCACAGACTGGTAGTGCCTCCACTTCCAATGAACTCAAAGGTCCATCTTCAACCAGTCTTTGAATCCTTCTTAGGTTAATATGCCCCAATTGTAAGTGCCAACGATATGTTTGGTTCATACAAGAAGGTTCTTTTCTCTTATTTAAGTTAGATGACATATTATTCATTTCCATAAGTTGCATTGTGGGCAAAATAGGATTAATGACATATAAATTATCAACCAATGCACCAGAACAGATAAAATTTTTATTCTTTCTAATAACAATATTATCATTAAAATAAACTGAATATCCATCCTTAACTAACATAGAAACAGAAACTAAATTCTTTCTAAGTGAAGGTGCATAAAGACAATCTCTCAATGTCAAAGACTTATTTCTACCAAAAGATAAAGTAACATCTCCTAATGCAACGACCGATACTTTTGTAGCATCACCCATGAACAAGCATATCTCTCCATCACTGAGCCGTCTGGTTTCCTGGAACCCCTACAATGTATTGCAGACATGATTGGTGGCTCCTGTATCTACACACTAGGTGTCGGTAGATAACACCGCTAAACATGTTTCAACTACTAGTAAATGAGATATACATTCTTTGTTCCCTTGTTTGAGAAGTGGACAATCAGTCTTCCAATGTCCTGACCCTTTGCACTTAAAATATTTGTCTTTCGGCTTTTTCACCGCGCCTTGAGGTCCCATGCCCTTCTTTACTGAGTTGCCTGTTTCTGAATGTTATTCTTCTTCTTACCGTATTTTGGCTTAGAAGTAGAAGCCTTTTCAGAAACAAAAACATGACCACTCTGCCTAAAGAGAGATTCAACATCCTGTAGCTCTTTTGCAAGTTCTGCCAAACTATACAACCTTTTGTTCATGTTGTAATTAAGGCAGGAATTATCAAAAAATTTAGGCAGAGTCCCGAGAATGATATTGACCTGTGTTTTCCCATCGATTTCAGCTCCAAGGATCTCCATCTCATTCAGATGACCCATCATCTTGAGAACATGATCCCTTACTGGTGTACCCTCAGCCATTTTTGTATTCATCAAACATTTCATAGCAAGCTGCCTAGCTGCTCTACTCTGATGTCCGAAGAGTTCCTTGAGGTTATACATCATGTCATAAGCTGTGGCCATGGCCTGATGCTGATGTTGCAGTACATTTGACATAGATGCTAGAATGTAATACCGCGCCATCTCATCTGCCTTTTTCTACTTCTTATAAGCCTCTTTGACCACTTCATCAGAGTTAGCATCAGGCTTAGGTGGGCATTCCTCAACAAGTATATATTTGTACTCCTCAGCAGTCAGAACAATGTCCAAATTACGTTTCCAGTCAATATAATTAGGTCCAGTAAGTTTGTTTTCTTTAAGAATCACCATAAGTGGACTGAAAGAATCTAATTTTGAAATCCTGAGAATCACATAAATAAAATTATGTAGGGCAAAAAAAAACTTTTTGAATTAATTAAATATTGATTCCTTCAAAACAATAATAAGAAATTCACTAACACCTTGAACACCATGAATTTAGCATGCCACGATAGTGTGGACGTATAAAAATTCAACTTTGTTCAAGTAGATTTTTCTTATTACTTTTACTATCATGTCAATATAACTTTATGACAAATAAAATTAATATACTGGTCTTGTTCTGGTCATACAAATAATAGCAGTGACTCCGATGGGGAGGATACCATTATTTGTATCTAAGTGTATACCATTACTTAATACTAAGTCCATTACCTTGTAATGAGTTCCTTCAGATGGAGAAGTGAACACATACTAGGTAACTTTCTACAATTATCCTTATGGAAGTTTGTACTGGTGATCCATAATTATACTCATTCGATATGGAGGAAAGCACTAAAGCCAACACGCAAGTATAATTACATCACCTACAAACCAGTAATAGAGACCATAGGATTTATACTAAATAAAAATCCTCTCCCACTTAGTTATTTAACAATGAGGGTTTTTCTACTAGTTGATATTATGTCCATGTTGTCCATTATTAATGTAGGCTTGGTTTTAAAAAAAAAAACAACCACACAATAATAAACATGCATAATCAAAAAAAGCAAAATGACAAAATAAGAGAAAATATCCAACTATTTTTTTTAGGTTTTGGCTGTCGATTCCTTCATCGAAAATCATCTGTCTGCCTTTGGACTGCTTAAAACCAGCATCTCGTCCGGCGTCAGAAACAGCCACCACCGCCATCACGATTGATCAAAAATAATTAAAATTACATCAATCATGTGCCTCCCGAAGGAGTTCACATATAATCTAGATTGAAAAATTAAAATAATAAGCACGATCAACCCTCGTGATTTTAATTATATCCACAGCAACAACAACATCCACGACAAGTCAATGGTTTAAACAACACAATCAAAAAAACATGCATTGGACCATAATAGTTGGATCTAAGATGCCTGCAAAATCGAGTTAGAACAGATCTACATCTACCGACTATTACATAGCACAGGTTTTATTGGACAACATGGACGTATCAATCAATACGTAGATCCAAAGTGGCTCTGATACCAATTGATGGAACTGGGGATTCCCAGGACCCTTCCTTTGGTGTGCATATTGATCGATAGAAAGTTAAACAGATCTAATACGCGTTCTAACCCTTCATAGGCGGAAACTAGGGTTCACGAATTATACCAGCGGCGGAAAGGAGATAAGTAATTCCTGGCAGTCTCGAGCGAACGACCCCAAGATCTTTTGTACGTATTCCTTCCTCGAGTTGGACGTCGTATGGGCGACGATCTCCCAACCTTTTCTTCTCCTTGGCAGCCCTCTCTTTCTCTCCTTACGTGAATCACGAATTTAGAAAAAATTTTAGATTTTTGATCAGTAATCTGGCGGCCAGAGAATAGAGGATATATATAGGCTACGGCAGGGACCATGAGGAGAATTTAGGGTTAGGCCTCCTAACGGATCTGGATATCCCGTGTTCAGCCTGAACACATAATCCAGGCCCATTAATAATAGCTCGTTCCACTAATGAGCTATTGTTGCACTACCTCCCTAATCCCAAATTATGTTTGTGGGCTCCTTTTATTATATGCTCGTTTGGCTCCCCATGTTAAGATATCGTATGTTCGTCGATCAAACCAAGTTACTGACAACTATATTGATTCGACATCTTTTATCCTTAAGTAGTACCGCTCAACTTTATTTGTCATGTCAGATATATTCTCCTGCAGGGTTTACATGACAATCCTTATGAGCTCCTTAAGAGAACATCATCAACCCGATGTATCGGGACATGGATTCCATTTATAATCAACAACCCATCACATATACAATGTTATTACCCAATTCATAGAGGTTGTTGATCCATAATGAATCTCACTCTTTTATGAGTCAAAGTAATGCACACTGCATATACATGTCCGTTATTATATCCGGATTAAGAGTACAAGCATCCATAATAACAGAGGTGTTTGTTCTTTTATGTAGTCAGTACAAAGAGAACAACCTCAAGTGGTCCTGTTCAATACACACAAAGTGTACTAGTGTAAACCTATAGTCAAAATAGACTAATACCAGATTACACTACAACCTTTCCAATAGATTGTCCAAGTCCATCTAGGTTGTGAACTATTTAATACTCCATAGAAAACTGATAATATGATCTTCTGTGTGACACCACACACCATATTATCTATAATATAGAATATCAGACATTTGTATTAACACTTACAACAAATACAATATGCAAACATTTTTCCATATGATTCTTATTCAAAATTTAAGAAAATAAGGTTACTACAAAAGTGATGCTTTTAGTATATAACCCTAACAACATCAACCTGCTGTATCATCCTGGAAAGGCCAACGTTGTTGTAGATGCATTGAACATGAGAGCCGGAGTGTATTTTCTAACAGCACAACTAGAGTTGTTAGCAGATCTTCAGAAGATGGGTATAGAAGTTGTCCTTCCTACCAGTGTGGCATTGATAGCCAGCATGCAAGTTCAGTCCAGTATAGTTGATAGGATCAGATTAGCTCAGCCATCAGATTCTAAGCTTCAGCGGCTTAGGACAGAATGTGTAGCAGGATGAAGACCAGAGTTATGTATCCATGAGGACGGTAAACTTTGGCATGGAAGGCATCTTTATGTACCTAGTGGTGATATCAGACAGGAGATCATGACAGAAGCTCACACTTTTCAGTATTCGATTCATCCGAGCGGTATGAAGATGTATCGTGATATCCGAAAGCATTTTTGGTAGAATGGCATGAAGAGGGAGATAGCCCGGTTTGTCTTCCGATGTTTAATTTGCCAACAAGTTAAAGCTGAACATCAGAGACCGACTGGACTTCTTCAACCTTTGTCGATCCCAGAATGGAAATAGAAGCACATTACCATAGATTTTGTAATGGGATTACCTAGATCCCCAGCTGGGAGAGATGCTATCTGGGTTATAGTCGACAGACTCACCAAGGTAGCTCATTTTCTTCCTTTCAGGGTTGGTCAGTCGATAGATCTGCTTGCAGAGATGTACCTCAGGCAGATAGTCAGGTTGCATGGAGTACCAGTCAGTATTGTGTCCGACAGAGATTCCAGATTCACATCGCACTTTTAGCAGAGTCTTCAAAAAAGTTTGGGGACTCGTCTCAAGTTTAGTTCAGCTTATCATCCGCAGACAGATGGTCAGTCAGAGCACACGATTCAAAATCTTGAAGATATGTTGCATTTATGTACACTCGACTTCGGTGGTTCGTGGGAAGATCACTTGCATCTAGTGGAGTTCTCGTACAATAATAGTTTTTAGGCCAGTATCCAGTTGGCACCCTTCGAGGCCTTGTACGGTAGGAAGTACAGGTCTCCCTTAGCTTGGGACGATATAGGTGAGAGGCAAATGCTTGGTCCCGAGATGGTAACCCGGACTATTGAGGTGGTCAGACAAGTCAGAGATCATCTTCGAGTTGCATAAGATCGTCAGCGTCATTGGACCGATTCTCATCGGCATCTCCTTGACTTTTCTGTCAGCGACCATGTATTCCTCAGGATCTCGCATACACGTGGCGTCATTCATTTTGGTGTACGAGAAAAGATTAGTACGAGAAAAGCTTAGTCCTAGGTATATAGGGCCATTTGACATTCTAGAGCGAGTAGGTGATGTGTCCTATTATCTCGCTCTCCCGCCGTCGTTGTGTGAGGTGCATGATGTCTTCCATGTATCCCAATTGCGACGATATATCCCGGATCTGAGTCATATTTTTGATTATTCAAAATTGGTTGTTGGTACCAACCTTTCGTATGAGGAGAGACCCGTATCCATATTGGACCGAAGAAAGAAGATACTCAAGAACAAGACTATCAAGTTAGTTTGTATTGCTTGGGGTCATCACTCTTTGGGTGAGTCAACGTGGGAGCGTGAGGATGACATCCAATCACGATAACCCGACCTGTTTGACTCGTGATGTATAATGTCTTCCTTATGCCTCTTGCCTTCGATTCCTTGCTTGCATGATTGATTGTTTGATTAATTACTTAGTTATATCTTGCCTGTGATTAGTGTAGCTTGTTCGACATCTCTAGCCTCTTGATTAAATTTTGAGGACGAAATTCTTTTAAGGTGGGTAGAGTTATCACCTTCGGTTTTCGTTATACGTATTTTGGTATACGTGTACATATCTCGGACTCGTATTTTGACTTGTCCTGGCTGGCTAGTCTTGGCTTTCTTGTATTGGCATGAGTTAGTTGGCATTTCATAGCGCGTGTGGTTTATTCTGGCTGGGGCATGCATCGGGTTCGGTTGGGTTCGGTCTGGTTGGGTTTGGTTTGGGTTAATATGCAAACCCCTACCTACCACCATCCCCCATTTATTAACCCAACAACCTTTCTCTCTCCTCATTCATTCCTCATAACTCTCTTCTTCTTGATTTCTCCGCCGACCACTGCAGTAGGCAAGTGCAACTTATTTCATGGAGGAACTCAATTTTTGTTGTTGTTCCATTGTCTTCTTCACGAGATTCTAAGACACTTTAGTACTTAGTATTTTTAATTTTCGTGGTTTATTTCATGTAGATCTAAGTTTTAGTATTTTGATCTTCATGGTTTTGATCTATTGAACTTGGTTGTTTTCGGAATGGAGAGTTCCATGTGGGAGGAATCTCGATTTTACGCAAGTTTGGTTTTGGAATGGTTGGATTTCATCGAGTCTTGATCGAGATGGGATTTTCTTAAGCTTTTACGCCTGCTTGTCTTGGCCTTGGGGAGAAGATGAAGTTTTTACGCACACGTTCTTACGTGCTAGCGTAGTATTTTGTTTTTACGCCCACGTTTTACGTACCAGCATATCATTTACCCTATTTACGCACACGTTTCACGTGCCTGCATATTAATTACTCTTTACCACTACTACAAAGTTGGATAACAATGTCGGCTAAATATGCTAATTGATGACATTTGTCTGGCCGTCATCTACGTTGGTGTCATCTTTATCGTGAGAAATCAATGATGGTTCAACACACGTCATCTTTATTTACAAAAGATGACTTTTCTGCGTCATCTTTATTTACAAAAGATGACTTTTGTGCGTCATCTTTATTTAAAAAAGATGACTTTTGTATGTGATCTTTATTTATTTATTTGCAAAAGATAACTCATATGTGTCATCTTTACAAAAGATGACTTTTGTATGTTATCTTTATTTATTTATTTGCAAAAGATAACTCATATGTGTCATCATTATTTGCAAAAGATAACTTATACATGTCATCTTTATTTACAAAAGATGACTTTTATCTTTAAACAACAACCGTTATAAATGGACACTTCATATATAACACTTTTCCTATGACAACGTTATAAATATTACAACTATATATAACATTTAATTTCTAAAGCGTTATAAATATATTTCATATATATAACACTTATTTTCGAAGCAATATAAATGGAAAATATATATATAACGCTTTTTTAAACTGTTGTGGATGTATTTCACACGCACACACTATATTCAAAAACATTCAAAGCGTTATAAAAAGCAATTGTCAATGTTGAACGATTCTGAAACATTCATTTCGATTAGACAACCTGCTATATTCAGGAAATCAATTTAAGAACTCTTGAAACAATAGTCAATTGGTTCCATTTACAGATTCTACAACAAAGAATAAAATGAATTGGGTACAATAGAAAAGAGTAAACAAAATTCTTATTTTCGAGAGTACGACTCTATTCAACTCCCTCTCTCATGAGCCAAGTTACAACATCACTCTGAGATGGAGTCGTTGAAATCACTTGGACTTTTGTCATCACCTCTGCTTCAAACATCTGCACCACTCTCTATGCATTGTTGGGTGATCCTCTGAACTTGAGAAGATGCACTGAATTGCGACTGAAAGCATAGCATCCCAGCTTACAGTTTCAACTCCTTCATAGTAGGGATATTATTTCTCTTTGACGGTCCTCGACAACCAAAAAAATAATTCAACTACAGGTCAAAAAAATGTACTTAGAACCACCTCATAGTGAAACAACAAAAAGACCCTTTATAACACTGAGCCACATCAATGCCATCTTAGAGGAGTCAAATATAAGCAGTTTCTCAATAAACACTTCTCTTAAGAAAATATAGGAAGAATCTAGTAATAATGTTATAAACTTCTTGGTATTCCACAAGCAAGAATTCCAAGGACACATAACAATAAAATTTTATTATATAAAACTCTAAATCGATGTCACGAAAAACTTGATAGTTACCTGGGGTTCACTATGTTGATAGGACGAGTGTTCTCTCCTTCCATCAGCTGGATAAGACCATCAACCTTCACAATCCGAAAATGTATGCTATCACATAATCAACATTTAAAGAGGTTTTTTCAATAGAATGGTACCAATAATACAAATGATAACCTGTCATTACCATGTCAGAAACATAGCAGAAGCTTCATATTTGTGTTTTGGTAATTAGACTGTTATTACCAGGAGAAGTATTTAAAAGATTCAATTGCCGCAATTCTGAAATAAATCATTTTGCCAAATCAGTTTATCAACTTTAGCATAATAACAAACAACAGTGATTCTTCTAATCCAGAAAGTGCATGCATTAAGTGCCAACTATCTCTACTCTTTATCTATACAAGTAAGCAAAAAAGACAAACCTCCTGTGCGAATGCTCGTATGTCCGGAAGAAAACATGAGTTTTGTTCATATTGAATATTGTTTCAACCCATATTGTCCAGGTAGTTAAGGCCATCCTCAAGGCAGAAGTTAGGGACATTCCAAGCTTAAGTGATCTTCCTGCCTGGAAATAGCAGCCTCTGCAGAGAATCCACAAAGATGAATTTAGTATCTCTGTACATATATGAGGAGGCATGACGAGCATGATTCACATAAACATTATTACTCACTTTAAACATGAACTTCAAGAAAATTAGTACAACTCTGTCTAAGCCGCTACAACTACCAAAACATGAACTATTAATCAGACAGATCCTAATACAAATCTCCAAGTTATTCATTTAAGAATGCGGATGCAGATGCAGATACACACATCTAAGCACAATAACAACACTCATATCAACCTTCTTATAGATATTTTATTACCAAGAAGAAAGACAAAATTAATATATAAATATTTGATTAGTCCACAACAACCAAAGAAAAGATTGTAAGTATATATACACCTTGCTTCAACACTAGTAATCCCAGGATATACTAGGATTGTTCTCATACATTCTTTGCTAAAGTTTAGCAAAATATTTTCCTATGACCATAATTTGCAATTTAGCTTTCAACCTTCCACAAGAAAGCCTGCTTTGATATATGGTCAGTAACAACTGAGCCCCTCCACTTTCTTTATGTAAATGAACCCCCTAATTATGTAAAAATTGTTTGCATTCTAAGCCCGATAGCATGACAGGTCATGTAGGTTTGTGGGGATAATGAGAAGAATACCAAACCAAACACTTTCTCACTTATTTCACCTTTATTTCTTATGGTAAAAGGAATACTACATATTCCATAGCAATGTCAAAGGACTAGAAAGACTGATACCATAAAATTTATCAAGGAACCCTATTGTTTGCATTCTAAGCCCGATATCATGATAGGTCTTGTAGGTTTGTGGGGCTAATGAGAAGAATACCGATCCAAACCCTTTCTCACTTAGTTCATCTTTATTTCTTCTGGTAAATGGAATAACACATTCCACAACAATGTCAAAGGACTAGAAAGACTAATACCATATTCGAAATTATCCAGGAAGTAAAGGAAGCTTACACAAGAGATAGTACCATGCAAATTCAATGCCAAAAAATTCCATATTAAAAGAAGAAAAATAAACAACATATGTCAAACCCAGATGAATTTTACCTTGTTGACTAGCCCATCGTTAATGACAAAACTGCTAATGCTCTTGTACAGTTCGAACAATGCCTCAAACGATGACTTTATAATAAGATAATATCACAAAAGCAAAATAAAAAAAGTTTCAAAACACCATATTAATATCAAAGACATATAACAAAACAACTTTTTTGATCAAAAATCTGACCCAAACAGATTACTAACTTCCAATAGTTCCCTCTTTCCTCTCACTTCAAAGACATAACGAAACTTCCAAGACGCACGTAGTAAAATATTATCTTAATAACTTAAAGAAATGATATTAAAACCATGTAAATGGCAGAATTGACAAACAAATTCATACACATTAAGTTGTTGAGGAGGTAGATTAGCACAAAAGAGAAGACATGAGACTCAAACACAATTTAATTTCCTTGTAAGTTGCCCAGAAGACATATTCTTGTTTTAAGACCAAATATGTTCTTAAGTAAGCGCACTAGACCTCTTGAATCAAGACGAAGTACGGTAAAATGTACGCAATGTAAGATGAGGAATACATTCCATGTGTGTACATATACAAAGGAAATGTTTATAACATGTATAGTACGCCATTCACCTTAAGTACAAACTAGCGCTGGACGAATCGTCCAAATATGATCAAAAAGTGTGGTTATAAGTCGCATTCAAAAGTATCATAAATCTAAGAACATACAAGTGAAACAACAATTAACTCATAAAAAAAGAATCAAAAAACATGTAAATGAATCCGAATAAAAAAATGATACCAAACTCTAGCAATTCATTAGCAAAGACGAATATCAAGCCATTTTTTAAGCTGGAACAGTCCAAAAATAGTTATCTGTGTCCGTGTAGCATCGAAAATTCCAAATACACTATGAAGCACCAAAACATTTCCCTATATTCAAATCTTCAACAGGGATCATCATTGTAATTTTTGGCCAAAAGTAGCATCTCAATATAATTCCAACACAAATCACCTCTTTAAAATTTTGAGTTCTTCCTCCAAAAAAAACCCACAACTCTGCAAAGAATTGAACAGAAAGATTGAAACTTTAGGATCTTACAACAGTTTGCGACAAGAGAAGCACTAAATCCTCTTCTCCAATACAAAAGCATTTGGGCTAGGAAAAAAAGACGTACATATACAGCAAGTTAAAAAGAATAGTAAAAGCAAGTAGAGCAGAAAACAAACATGGTAACAAAAGATTTAGTTGGCACAAACATACATAATATTGGAGATTAGGAGTTGGATAATAAAAATATATAGCTGAACAGGCAAATGAAAGAAGAGATTAAATTAATGTATGTGTTGATGTCTAGAACATGAAGCACGAACTATGTTTGCAGCAGGTGTCACTACGTCATAGGGCAAGTGAGGCAGATATAGTAGTTGCCATAAGAAAAATAAAAAATGGCACGACTACTTGATTTAAGAAATTATATAATGGTTTTAGCTGTGTTTGGTTGGTGACAAGTAGGGGAAAATAAGACTAGGTTGTGTAGTTCTGAACTTAACTTACTAAAACCACAAAACTGACTAGGAAAAAGAAATTTAAGCCACCTTCATTTTGAAACAAAATCATTAACAAAAACAAATTACATATAAGACTACAAATACGTATAAGACTACAAATACATACAAGACTACAATAAACAAAATCATTAACAAAAACAAATTACACTCAAATATGATCTTTGATCTTTGATTTCAGCTCGGTTAAGGGCCTATCCTCTACATCATAAACAAAAATAATACACTCAACTCAAGCTTTAGCTAGTGACTGCATGTACATATGAATTTGGACACATACATGTTCTTTTAAAGTTCCAAACATGTGTCGGTACAAGCAGTAACATTTAGTTGTCTAGGTTTGTCGAGAACTAAGAGCATGGCATTCAAGATTGTACAAACTTAGTTTCTATAAGGGAATTAAAAAATTTAAAGAAATATTATATTATGACAATATGATGTGACATAATAAAATTCTAGTAAATAAATGAAATTTAGCAAGAAAATGGGTAAAGTAGTTAAGCACCATATGTTTAATTGAAATCCGAAAACTAGATTTGACTTTTGGTGTTTCCAATATTTTTAAACTATGGCAGTGACATTCTGTGTCTGTTCTAACCTATTATACCCTATCTCTGCTAATTATCAAAATGTGGGGACTAAAGTTTTGTTGAACTCACTTTATACCTCCACCAACATACAAAAGAAAATGATTCGTCGACTGGTTTCCGTATTTTCTCAAATAGTTTACATGCAATATGTTACAATATAGTGCCATATGTTACAATCTACAGATCAAAGCGATCTACCTAGGAAGTTATGCTAAAGCGATTCTTGAACCTACGCTTGGGGAGCCTCCACCGCAGCAAACTTTGCCATTACTCAAACCCAAACTTTATCGTCCCCATGTCTTTCTTCCTATCCAGGCGTCTTCCCCCTCCCAGACCCCATCCCCCTCCCCTTCCTCCTCTTCTTCTTTCGATCCCCCTTGTTGGCCTGGAGGTCGTTCAGCAGCAGCAGTCTCATGGTCGAAAAGATTTTCCAGCATTGGAAGGTCGGGATCGGCGGCGGTGCGGACGTGATTAGGGTTTTGGCATGGAAATAAGGTTAGTGTTTTGGGGAGGGAGGAAGGAGGAGGGTGGTGACGGTAAAGGAGTTGGAGTCTAGAGGAGAGGAAGGAGAGTAACCGAAACATGGTCGAAAGAGGAGTACTAGTAGGGGGTTTTCTTTGGTCGATTGTTTAGTAAGACCAGAGCGTTGAGCTTTAGGCCATGTATAGATTGACTCCGACATATTATATACTAACTCAAGAATTTATATTCCTAAAAATTATTCAAAATTGATACTTTTAACATAGTAAATAGTTCTTTCAGAAATATAGAATTTATTTTTAGAATGTAAGTTTTTATGTAGAGAAACAAATTTATCTAAAATTCCCCCACCTTACCAACCATGCAAAAATTAGTTGTAGAAGTCCAACTGGTCCGTCTAGTGTTATAAATATTTTTTTAACTCTATCACGAAAACGCAAAACCTTCCGGCATTTTTTTAATAAAAATACCAATGACATTTTTATAATTTCTTCTACGAAAAAAATACAATAAAAATAAAGTCGCCTTTATGATCAATTTAAAATATATTTTATGACAACTTTGCTTTTTGTCGGGTGTTTTACTTATTTTTCTTATTTTCTTGTGATTCGATTCTATAAAAGTCATGTTCCTTTTTTCAATTTAAGAAAATATTCTTAAAAAAATTACGCGACAAAAAATTATTAGTATGTCATTTTTTAATTAATATATTACGACACACACTTGGTCTCCGTCATTGTTTAAACTTATTATGACCTATAAAATCACTGTATCATTGTTAGTGCCACATTTTCTTTTTTCAAACACAAACTATGACATCCATAAATTTATTTGTCTTCTTAGACTATTTATCATGATGCTATCTTTTTCGATGTCATTGATAAAGTTATTGATGATGATCATTGAATGAGACGATATAAAAAGTATCATTAATGACATTTTAAGATGAGTGTCATCTATAAAGTGTCATTGTTAACAATTTTTGTAGTAGTGTACGCACACGTTTCATGTGCCCGCGTACTAATTTCCCTTTACGCACACGTTCTCACGTGACCGCGAAATCAATTCTACGCAGAGCTGAACCGAGTTCTACGCAGAGGCTAGACTCCCGCTCGCGTAGAGGGGTCGCCCACGTAGAGTCTCGCCCGCATGCGGCTTTGCTAACGTAAAGCGCTTGCTCGCGTAGAATTCCCCCCCACCTGCTCTCTTGCTCGCGTAGAGCTGCCTATCCTTAGGTCTTGCCCGCGTAGAGCTGTTTTACGCTCGGGATCTCTTTGGCCTAACGTAGTCTTGCTCACGTAGAATCTTTGAGTCCCTATGGCGTACCCCGTTGCCCTTGTACATTCTTATGCCTTTTATCATGAACTTGATAATCACAAATTAGTTAATATGTTTGGAATGGTAATTGTACATGGCATGGTATAACAAGTGAATTGACATGACATGACATGACATAACATGATATGACAAGCAAGCATGATAGAAACTATTGAAGCTGTTGCGACGACTAACATGACATAACAAGAATGAATGGCCTGGACACCGTAGATGATTGCGTTTGTACAAATGAACCAGTATTATCTCGTATCATATCTAGGGCAGGGAACCCTGAGTACCACGGTCAGGGATACCTACTTAAATTGACTAAGGCTAATGACTAGAATAATCCAGTAGTCATGAAGAGATTTTCCAGATACAGGCAATCCCGTTATCTGAGTGCCCCATCATGGGATCTGTAGCCTGCCGTCGAGTAGGGCACATTTCCAGCACATTGTCATGTGTTGCACCCTACAAGCTACTTAAGGGTACATGCGTTTCCTGGACGATGTAACTACATAAATTCAACCTATAATTTGCGTCCGAATAGCCTGGATGGTCTGCAGGACTTGTAGCCGTGGAACAATCTTATTGCATCTTGCTAGTAACTAGGCCTGTGATAACCCTAGTTAGTTAAAGTATCAAGCCGTACTTACTGCTTGGCCGTGATTGATTGGATGGACTCTAACCCAATCTAGTCTTGTCCTAATTCTGTACAAAATTGTTGCATGACCTGAATGCTTGTGCTTTACTTTATCGATAAATGGTGGAAAACCAAGTTCCGTTCAGACGAAGGGTTACAACCTCGGTCCTTGTTTGGTTTAAGGGTTGTAACTTGGTTATCTGAATATTCCCATGGTTATCTTATCGTATATCATCATGATTTTCCATATTTCCAGTCTTATTATATAATTATGTTTTGTGCTATTTTAGTTCTTAAGTGAAGCCTCCTTTGTGGCACTTGCTCTTTCTGGGGTCTGACCTAGCTGATTTTGTATGGCTAGATACCGGAGCAGCTCCAGAGGATCTCCCTACCTTCTAGCCAGATGGTGACCACCAGACGTAATCCTGACAACGAGTGGGTTTTATTTTGGCTCTCCCACTCCATTGTAAAAATATTCTTTCGAGGCGTTTAGCCGACGAGCAAGTGTTAGCTCGTTGTAACTTTACTTACTGTCTGCCTACGGGCTGTAACATGATTGACAAATCCTAGGGTTGATCATGTATGACTGAAACTCTTGCTAGTCCTCACATTTTGTATGACTAGTTTCATGATCATCCAAATATATAATGTATGGGACGCCTTACTATTGTATATTTTGTGCTCTAACATCTTGTAACATTTACTTACTTGCTTGAGATTGAGACAATAGACTTGTTCATGACTGTAAGAGACTGATGACTTGTAGTTAAACCCTCATGTATCTAGACAGCCATGACCGTATAGCGAAGTAGATTATACTTCAATATACGTAGCTGGCTGTGTCCGCCCCCGCTCTCCAGTATTCTGGTTCTGGGGCGTGACACAGGTTGCGCGGCGAGGAGCGCTGCCAGGTTGCGCGACCAGGTTGCGCTGCCAGGTTGCGCGGCTCAGGTTGTGCGACCAGGTGTGCACCCAGTGGCGTGCCCGGTGGTGCAACCAGATGCGCGTCCTGTTGCGCGGCTGGCGCAGGGACGCAGGGCGCGCAGGTGGCACTGGTGCCGCAAGTGGCTCAGTGCGCGTGCTGCGCGTAGTGTGCAAGGCGCGCAGGGTGCACGAGTGGCGCAACTTGCTTCAGATCGTGCCTGTGCATGATCTGAGCGGTTACTGCACGTTCGGAGTGGTTATTACCATGTTCCGAATGTTGTGCTAACTGGACAGTTGCTACTCGGACCTATATAAGGTCTCTTCTCTCTCACAGGCAAGTGGACAGAACATATTCAGAGAGTTACGAAAGTACAAGTGTTTCTTAACACAAGTAAACAGAGCCTGTCAGAACGAAGAGAAGCTTTGCACCAGCGTTGCTTTTGCACGGGAGTCCGTGTACGATTCGAGGAGTCAGAAGAGCAGAAGTGTTCCAAAGTTCTCCGACGAACCTGCTAGTTCATGGAAGCTATTCGTGTGGGGCGAATATAGCTTTGAGCAATGGTGATCATTCACCCCAGCAGGCCATCTTCCATCTTTTGCCTATCATCTTCTTCGCTGCTGTGAATTACTAAATCTTCTTAGATTCTCGTATATCATATGTTGTTGTAACGAGATCTTCTTAGATCTTCGCTAAAACTCACGCAACCTTCCTAGAAGTGTTGCGTTGGAACATTGTTCTTACAATTGTTTCATTATCTTTGTTTTCCATCGAAAAATTGTACTCCGGTGCTAACATTTTCAACCGGGTCAGATTTGGTTCATATAATTTTTTGGTCCAGCGCCCGCATGTCTTTGGTTGTTTCTAACCCTTATTATCCCTAATTCCAGAAGCATTCCAAACAAATTCCAGAAGTTGGAGGGATATGTGTCACATTTTCCCTTATTAGAATTGATTTGCTTTAGAAAGATGCCAGGCTACCATGCTGGAGTACTAGGAGGCAGGGTCTTGACTATTGTGTCGGGATGGTGGATGTCATTATTTATAGTGGGCATGCATGGCCTACTAATTTGAACTTCCGTTTCTTTACTACATGGAACACTAAACAAACAAAGAATAAAATAGGTACATATTGTGACCGCAACTACCAAGAGTGAGTTATACGTGACTAAAACAGTAGCCTAACATAGGTTTAGCATTCTCTAAGCAACTGTGTTGTTGAGGGAGGAAAAGGAAGTTGGTTTTAGTGAAATGGTCTCTCTCTCACGCACATTCATTTTGTTCCCACTTGTTCTTTTCGTGAGGGTGTGTGTGAAAAGAAAGAATGGAAAGAAAGATTGATTGATTCCCTCTCTTCATTGAATTTCCCCCCTCTTATTATTCCCTAGGTCCCCCTCTCTCCCATACAACCACAGGTCCACAACACAAGGAGAACAAACCCATTCCATTGAGTGCTTTATCTCTATATAAGTACCATCACTTGTTCCTCTAGCTCATAGAAAGAGGAAAAAAAAATGTCACGTAGGTTTTCCAAAGGGCCTCTTGCAGAGGTTATTGGCATTCTGTCCACCTCCACCTAGACCCGTGATCTCAAGAAATTAATCTAAGGATCTAATGGAGGTGGACAACGTGCCAACAGACCTCTTTTGGCTTCTCTTTGTAAAACCCATGTGACCCCCTCGTTGATCTCCCAAGGAAGAAGATGAAGGAAGACAAGAAAGTGTCATCGAAGTAAATTTAATTGTAAGAATTCAGATATTTTACGAAAGCATGCATGTGTTTATGTTTTTGGCTTTCTCGTTCCTCAATCCATCACTGCTTCTTCACGCATGCAACCCAACACTATTTCTTCCACTCTAGAAACTTCTTACAGTATATTTTCCCACCCAACCACATTCTTAACCTCTACTAACCTATACACTGATGTTAAGTGTAGTTAATTGAGCATTAGAATTAAGGACAAATTGTATTAACTATTTCTATATTTTAAACTTATTACATAAACTACTTATATCTTAAACTTATTTTGCAAACCACTCATATAGTTTATATTTTCTATAGAAACTTAAACTACTGACCATCTCTATAATTTGTAAAAGTTATAAAGGAGAAGGGTACGTCAGTATAATTATTTTCGAAATATGATTAGTTTTTGTAATACTCATAAAATATAGAAGGATTACTGTATTTATTTCTTAGACTTAGTTTGCGTGAAGAAATCATACTTGGCTACGAAGAAGCGGGGTTTTGACTAGGCTTTAGCCTTGTTTGCAGCAAAATCAGTCTGTTTTTTACCCAATATACGTTTCGAGTATTATTAAAATTAGGAAGTTCCTTTTAAATAAATTCTAGTTGAGCAAATTTTTTTATTTTATTTTATTTTATTGTCAGAATGCTACTGGGTAGTTAAGTGGTTTTAAATGCCTTTCTTTTCTTAGTTATATTAGGGTTATTCAGTTTTAGGGTCTCGAATAATATTTAAAATTTGTGTTTAAGTCAATGTTGTTAGAATCGGAACGGACTGACGGTTGGATCGGGCCTGATCAAATTTTGTCAAACAATTGGTCCAGTCTGACTTGAAACTTTTTTTTTAAGAACTGACTTTTCTTTATAAAATCGGAGTTTAACCGATGAATCGTCTAAACCGGAGTTCATTTGAACCGACCAATTCATATTAAAAAAATCATAATAGGGAAAGAAGCCGAAAGGTTTCTCACTTTTCCTAATCTGTAACCCTAGCTGTCAATTGAAGATGGCTATCCCCTTCACCCACCCTCATCATCTTCGTAACTTCTAAAGTATAAGACAAGAACAAGCGGATCTTCTACAATTTTCAATCTATTGATTTATCATATAAGATCTTATCTTTCATTAAATTTTAATTCTATAAAATGGTGGATTTTCCCTTATACTGATTGTTTAATCTTTCTTTCCATATTTTTTAATTTATTTGATTATGATTATTGGAATAATTGCATTGGCTTTTATCTTTGGATTTTTAGTTTTTTTTTATATAGGTCAGTACATAATCATTTTCATATTTTCATTTTTTATAGCAGCAATTTATGTTTATGTTGATCCATGTAGAATGATTTTTTTTCTTTGTTGTCTTCGTTGATCCATGTACTTAATATATTTACAAGAAAATATTTTTAATTATAGAGTTCACAAAAATTGGTCAAACAAGGTTGAATCCGGTTGAACCCCAGCCAGATTTGTACCAAATATTTTTGGCTCGATCATCGGTCCAATTTTTAAAACAGTGGTTTAGATCTCCATATTATCTAGAAGAGGAATTGGGTCTAATCCTAACAATTGGCTTGGGTTGAACATTTAAAATGGAGACCTAAAGGCAATTGAATTATAGGAGACCCTAAAAGTAAAGAAAAATATGTGAGAGTTGTGCAACTTAGGTTATTTAGTTTTGCGTGGTGAGGATTATCTTACTTGGATTATTTAGTTTTTTATGTTGAGCAATTCTGAATGAGACTTGTTATACTATTGTTTGCTTCTATCATGATCTCAACATCAATACCCTATCGGTAGCAGATGTTAGGAATCAAACACGCTATACAAGTGCTCTGATACCATGTCTGAGACGTTCTACAACGAGAACTTAGGTCAACCCACCTGAAATAACCAACCTCCATCTAGCGAACACCAATCACAGATAAAGACAAGTATATGACGGTGACTATGTTACTGAAAAAATTATAATCTATATAACTCAGATGAAATTATAAGATTGACAAAATCAAATGTTGAACCCTTTTTCCTAATAGGTTCAACTCCCTCACCATAGTACTCAATAAGAAACAACAAAGATTGCAATAAAATCGTTCAGCAACCCGTAGCAATTTTTCTAATCGAAGTTGATGACTCCTCGATCAGATCTTATCATTGTTGGCATATTTTATTTTGATAATATTAACAACATCTTCGTAGTTCAGTTTTCTCTGTTTATCAGATTGACATCATTTCAAAAGCTCTACTACACAAAGCTCTACTACACAGAGCCTTGAAGACTGAAGCAAAGACTGACGTTCCTTGAAAAGACGGCTCTCTACACTTCATGATTTCGAGTCTGTACAAGGTCTAGGTCTTTCTGTAAACACTTAAGGTTGGATGACAAAACTAAAAGCTTTCTAATTCTTAAGTCAAAAATCAATATCTTATAGAACGGCATACCGGCGACATGCTCCGGCATACTGGCGGTATACCGTTTTATTGACCATAAAACTTTCTGTGAGAAATGTCGGCATACCGACGGTATGCTCCGGCATACCGGCGGTATACCATTTTGTGGACCATAAAACGTTCTGTGATAAATATCGGCATACCGACGGTATGCTCCAGCATACGGACGGTATACCGTTTTGTTCGCCTAAAAAACGTTCTGTGATAATTATCGGCATACCGACGGTATACTCCGACATACCGTCGGTATACCCTTTTGTGAACCATAAAACATTCTGTGACAAACATCGGCATACCGACGGTATGCTCCGGCATACCGATGGTATACCGTTTTGTTTATCACAAAATGTTCTGTGACAAACATCGGTATACCGACGGTATACCGCGGCATACCGACGGTATACCGGGTTACGAAATTTGATTTTTGAATGGCAAACACTAGCATTAATGGCAAGCATTAAATGCTCCCAACGGATATAATTATGATCGTTACTGTTCGACCGGCATACCGACGACATGTCGGTCCATACCGACGATATACCGGTCAGCCTGTATCCCGGAGCATTGGATTCTACCTACTCTTGGTTTCTTTATAAATGCAAACCTTCTTCCTTCTTGAAGGCTTATCCACTCTTGCCATAAATTTTCCAAACAACCAAGAGCTCCACCATTAATACTCTACCAAGCTTTTAATTGTCATCCTCTCCCAAAGTGCTAGAGTATTTAAGAGTTGTAAATTTTGATCTTCAAGTGTTAGAAGATCAACAAGTTCTCTTCTCATTTCTTTGAAGTTGGCGAGCCTTCGTAAGAAAACTCGTGTGTTGAAGTTGGCGAGTTCTTCGGATCCAGACTCGTCTTGAAGTTGGCGAGTTCTTCGGATCCAAACTCGTGTGTACTATTTTATTAAATAGTGGATTTAAGCGGAAGAGAGTTCCGGGACTGGATTGCCTCTAGCGAGGATACCAGAATACATCTTGTGTTTGATCTTCTTACTCTCTCTTTTTATTTGACGTATATTTCTTCTTGTGTTCAAGTTATGTTTTTTTCCTATTCACCCTCTCTAGGGTTCTACAATTGGTATCAGAGCTTTGTTCTCTTGATTTGGATTTACACCCTTAGAGTGATTCATGGCCACTAACCCTAGTATCAACACCTTCCATAATGAGGGACACTCCACAAATAGGCCTCCCCTATTTGATGGAACCAACTATAACTCCTGGAAGATTAGGATGAGCATTTATCTGAAGTCTATAGATTTCAATTTATGGGATTGTGTGATAAATGGTCTTCCTACTCCTTCCAGTTATTGAGGATGTTGCATCTGACACCCTTAGGGACTTACTCACTGAAAATACCAAGAAGCATGCAAGTCGAGATGCTAAGACTATGAACGCTCTTTACTGTGCTCTCGATAGTAGTGAAATCAATAGAATCTCTACTTGTAAGACTTCCAATGAGATTTGGAAGTTGCTTGAAGTCACGCACGAGGGAACATCACAAGTAAAGGAATCCAAGATTAGTAGACTCACGCAAGAATATGAGTCCTTTAAGATGAAACATGATGAGTCTATTACTTGCATGTTTACTCGTTTTGGTGATATTATTAATCCTCTTTCTTCTCTTGGTAAGGAATATCCTGCTCATGAAGAGATCAGAAAAATCCTCAGAGGATTGAGGGGAACGACCTGACAGTCATGAACCTTGAGACCCTCATGGGGAAGCTTATGACTCATGAACTCGATATGAAAGATCAAGAGGAATCTTCCATACAAGAGAAGGAGAAGGCCAAAGAGAAGAAGAAGTCTCTTACTCTTAAAGTTACAAAGTCCTACTCCAAGGATAGCTCCGACAACAACGAGTCGGACGATGATAAAGAAATAGCTCTCACAGCTACACTTCCGAAAGTTCCTCAAATTCAACAAAGCCAACTGCTTCAGATGGGACAATGATGAAGATCCGGCGTGCTATCAATGATGAAGAATCAGACACATCAAGAGGGACTGTCCCATGATAAGAAAAGACTCAAGCAAGTACGAGAAGCCTAGCAAAGGAAGCTCGTCCTCCAGGAAATTTGCCAACACAAGCATTTGGTGTGAGAGTGACGCAAGAAACTCCGACAACGACAAAGAGTGCAAATACAATACAAATATTTGTCTCATGACAACTGAGGAGGTACATGATGATCTTTCCTTAAATACTCTTACTTATGATGACTTGGAGAAAGCTATCTTTGAACTGCATGAAGAGCACAAAGGTGTTAGGAATAAATACAAGAAATCTATAAAAGAGGTTGATGCTCTTCAACTTGAAGTAGAGAGACTCTCTAGCATCATTATTGATGTAAAAGGGAAATCTTCCGCTTCTGACACAGATGCGATAGAGTCTTTGCGACTCAAGTTTCACGAATCCCTTATCACCATCAAGAAAAAGGATGATGAGATTCAATCCCTCCGAAGGGCTTATGAATTTGCTATGCATAAAGTTAAAATGCTAATAGAAGAGAATATGATACTTCTATTAAGTATAATGATCTTCTTGTACAGAGTAAGAACCTAGGTAATAAGAACACTACTCACACACATACTCCAAGATACCTCCACACTCATCACAATGCTAGTCATACTTCTTACATGAACACTACACACAAGTCCTATTTTAACACAAGGAAAGGTCCATTTGTTAAGAAAAATACTTCGCATCATGCTTTTTATTATCACCATCATAATACTAATAATAGAACTCCTCGCACAAGAGATTTACATATGCATGATACCCACACGTCTTTTTCTAAATCCTCTATGATTTGCAACTACTGTGGCTTGCTTTGACATACGACCAATTATTGTCATACAAGGAAACTAGTGTAACGACCCAGTCCAAAATACGTAGGACTAGGAACGTAGACATGCCAGCTGTATACATACGAAGTACACTCCAATATATAAAAACCTCGTATGAATACATAAGCTGTAAAATGCAGTAGAACCATAACTAATCTCATCCACACAAAATAAAAGAATAGAAGTTATCATATAATCAACTATGAAATTGTCATTTGGTACATGTAGTTGGGCGGAGACAAATCCACTACCAACTATGAAAAAAATACATAACAAAAGAAAGATTTTGGCCAGCGAAGCGAAGACGATCCAAATGCAATCATCCTCGAATAAATAGCGATGATCACGGCTAGAGCTAGAACACCTGCGAAAGATAATAGCACACACCTAGAGAGATAATCAGGTCCTTAGAGGGACGTAACAAGACACATATTATCATGCCATATAAACTGAATAAATATTGCTCAAATAAATAAGGGACGCATGCAATAGGGTACCTAACCGTACTATAGTGAATATGCAATAAAGAACAAACCTTTGACGCATGGGCCGGATCAGGAATATCAGGAATCTGGACCGTACCTCCCACTGGAGATAATCGGCAATCAGGACCGTACCTCCTACTGGAGATAACCGGCTATCAGGACCGTACCTCCCACTGGAGATAACCGGCAATCAGGGCAGTACATATATGACCCATACATTAAGGAACTGTTCTTCCCACCCAATGCCTATTATGTTGTATCCACAACATAAAACCTCTAATAACCGCTAAGTCAAACTAAGCATTACAACCTCTTTTAGCAGTTATTCCTATCGTACGGCTTATACGCATCGGTGGCCAGCCAGTCACGCATGTCCGTGTTCTACATATGACACACAACTTCGTGATACAACGTGTCAAGGCCAATGAATGCAACACAAAGGTGGTCCCTTAAATCTAGTTTTAATGTGTAAGAAAAATAATACATAGCAGGAATTATAAATGAACAGTAAGTTCTAACAGGCATGCCATGTATCACAGTTTATTTTGCATAAAGAAAATAAATAATGCATGATATATGAGCTAAAATAAATAAACAGCGAATGGCAAGGTGTCTTGCCTGGTAGTACGTCTGGTGTGCTGTAATGATCAAGCTGGCATGAACTGCGACTTTGGTACAACAACTATACAAGGTGACCTCTGATGGTGGCACGGATCGTGTCATTGAGTCCGAAATAGTCAAATTGGTTATGGATGATATAGGAAAGTCCGAGATTTGCAAGAAGATGGAAACATGACTAGCAAGGGTCAAGATTTGGAAATTAAAGAAAGTAAATAAATAACTATTTTGGAAAAATATTTATTATAATTGAAAACTATATTTTTATTAGTCAACGTATGTTTTTAGGTAAATACAAAATAACTCTAAAAAAAAAATTTAAGGCAAAAACCCTATTTTGTAAAACTAAAATTTTGTAAAAAAAAACTTTGAATAGGTAAAAATGTTACAATAATTTATCGTAGCCTATAATATTTGGTTACCCAATTTTTTTTTAAATTAACTATCTATCTTACGTAATAAGGTAATTAGAATAAATAAGTGGTACTAAAAATAATGATGAAGATAGTAATATTTAAAGTATCAATTCACTGTTACATACAAATATATTAATCTAATAAAAATACTTAAAATAACACACCAAAATAACAACTGCAACAACAAAAAAATTAATAATAATAATAATAATAATAATAATAAAAATAATAACATTAGTATTAATAATAATAAATAATAATAATATTAAAAATAACAATGAAATAATAATAATAATAAAAATAATAAAAATATTAATAATCATAAAAATAAAATAAAATAATAATAAATATCAATAATAAAGAATTCCACTCCTTTTTTTTCAGCACTGTTGCTTCAGAGTAATGTTTGGTTTACAAAAGAGGAAAGAGAGAGAAAATTTAGAGAAAGAAGGGGGCGGAAGTGAAGTCGGAGTCGGGCGGTGATGGATCGGTGGCTGAGTAGACAAGGTGGGGCGGAGGCTTAGGCGAAGGCGGAGGAACGGGAAGAAGTGCCGGAGAAGGAGGTGGCCGGCGATGGGCTGCGCGGCGACGGCGGTTTAGCTCGTCAGAGGAGGCGGGGACTGACGCAGGGCGGCGGCCAGGGTTTAGGTAGCGCGTGGAGGAGCGGGAGAGAGAGAGACGTGCTGGAAAGGAGAGGGGATCGGTGTGGAGGGGAGTTACGGGAGGGAGGAGTTGTCCGGAGGGCTCGGTGGTCCGGCGGGGGAGCGAAGTGGCACGACGGATCGGGGTTTCTGGCGAGTAGGGATAGCGAGAGGGACACGCGCGGAGGGTTTCAAGAAGGGGGCGGCGGAGCCGCCGGCGGTCAGCGGGAAGGGTGGGAGCGCGGCAGTGAGTTCGAGTGGTCTTCGTCGGTGGTGAGGTCTGCGTGGAGCACGGCTGGACACGACGGGACGGGGACGGCGTTGGGTTGCCGGAGGAGAGCAGAACAGGCGATCGCCGGCGAAACGAGGTAAGGGCGGCGGGACTGACGGCGCGTCCAGGCACAGCGGTCACCGTGGGTCGGTGCCCAGCTGGAGGCGGTAGCTAGGCGGCGGAGGCCAGAATCTGGACCAAGGTGGCTCGGGTCGGTCATCTGTCAGGTTAGGTTTTTAATTTCCTTTTTATTTTTCTATGGTGGTGGCGGCCGTTTAGCTGGTGATGGCCGACGGGATTGGCTGGACGGGTTGTGGTGTTGGCTAGAATTTTGGGAGCCGTGGTGGTGATAGGGTGTTGTCGAGGAGGCGGGGAAGAAGTTGCCGGGGACGATGACCGGTGGTGGCGGTGTGGTGACCCAGGGGTTGGCCGGGAATGGTGCAGGGAGTTGTGGTCGGTGCAAGGGAAAGGGGGTTTTTCTTGCTGGGACGGTGGCAGGAAGAGGTCGGACTGGTCTGGGATCGGACGGAGGAGTCGGGTGTGGTGTTGACGACGGTGGCAGGATTCGAGGGCTGGCCATTAGAATAGGATTAGGGTTTAGGGATGTGTCGGGGTGTAATTGGGATGGTGTTGGTTGTATCCAACACGGGGAAGAGGACGTAGAGATGTGTCCGGGGTGTCGGACACGATGATTGGTACATGTAAATGTAATAACAAATTTATATTGGATGGGAAGGGAAAACGGACATGGACACGATGCACAGTACTTGGGTGGAGAAATTGTGGAGTAAATATTGGAGGAGTACCTGCCTATTTATAGGATGTGGGAATTTTCAATTGGATAAGAACTAGGAATATTTAAACCCCAATTAGATAATTCGTAATTTAATATAAATTAATTCAATAAATCCAAATCTAAATTCAAATACAAATCCAATTTAAATCCAATTAATTTTTAGTTCAAAATCAAATGGGATAAATCAAATTTCAAATATTTAACTATTTAAATAAATCCATAAATTCAAATCAAGATTTAAATCTCCACAATAATTTCGAAATATATTTTCCAAAAATACTAATAATAATAATTTTGAAAATTATATTAATATTTTTAAATATCTTTTTGAAGAGTAAAATATTAATATTAATAAATCTCAAAAATTATATTTTTATTTAAAATAAACTAGCAAAATATTTATGAAATATATGTTTGCACTAAGAATATTATTTATTCTAAATGAAAAGCTTTTCATAAATAAAATCATAAATTTAGGAAATTTTGATAGCTAAATTAAATATTACATATATTATTTTGAAACTATCAAAATAAAAAAATGTTTTTCTAAAAATATGTACGCTCGCACATATTCGCACTCGTCGAGCAATTACGAAAAATAATATTTCGTGCGCGACGTACAATACGACTACGCGACGAACAATACAAAATTTTAAATCGGTACCAAATTTAATAAAAAAATTAGTAGAAATTTAGGGATTTTACAACTAGTTGATAAGAAAGTTTATAAATGGTTTCCTAAGACTAACACTCAAGGACCCATACGATCATGGGTACCAAAATGTTCATCTTCAACTTATGTTGTAGGTGAAGAGTCCTTCTCATGCTAGAAGCAAGTGGATTCTCGATAGCGGTTGTTCACGGCACATGACCCGGGATGCTTTATTATTTACAACGCTGTCGATGAAGAAGGAAGGACACGTCTCCTTTGGTAACAATCTTAAAAGTCACATTATAGGAAATGGTAATATCGGTTCCCCTCCTTATCCTTGTATTAAGAATGTGTCTTGTTACTAATCTTAAACACAATCTTCTTAGTATTAGTCATCTTACCGATAATGGTTATGATATCAAGTTTGTTAAGCTTAAATGCTTCATTACCGATAGTCCAAATGGATCTATTATTTATGAAGGCATTAGAGAAAACAATATCTATGTTTTATATCTTGTCGAAGACACTAACAATGGCAGGTGCTTAGTTGCTAAGAACGATGAAAGTTGGCTTTGGCACATGAGGCTCGGACACGCCAACATGGATACCATTTCTGTCTTGCCATCAAGAAGCTTGTAAGAGGACTCCCAAGTATCCCTTTTAAAAAGGATATGGTGTGTGAAGAATATGATAAAAGTAAGTTGACCAAGTCATCCTTCAAATCCATCAACTCTGTGAGTACCACTAGACCACTTCAACTTATTCATATGGATCTTTTTGGTCCTAGTAGAGTAGCTAGTCTTGGAGGCAAGCTTTATGCTTTGGTTGATGATTTTTCGAGATTTACTTGGGTTATTTTTTTTCTTGCAAAAGTGATACTTTTCGTGAATGTGTTGCTTTTTGTAAACGTGTTCAAAATGAGAAAGGTTTTTCTATTAACAAAATTAGAAGTGATTATGGAGGAGAATTTGACAATGCCGATTTCAAAAGATTTTGTGAAAAGAATAGTTTTGGACATGATTTTGCTTGTCCACGAAGTCCTCAACAAAATTGTGTTATGGAGAGAAAGAATAGAAACCTTGGCGATATGGCCCGGGTTATGTTAAACCAATATAAGCTCCCCCAATATTTTTGGGCGGAAGCCGTTAACACGGTATGACATGTTATAAATAGGGTCTTGATTAGACCTATTTCTAAAAAGACTCCTTATGAGCTTTGGTTTGACAAAATTCTCTCTATTGAATATTTTAAAGTTTTTGGTTGTAACTGTTTTATTTTGAATACCAAGGATAACCTAGGCAAGTTTGAAGAAAAAGCCTATGAAGGAATATTCCTTGGATACTCTACTCATAGTAAAGGTTTTCGTGTTTTTAATAAAAAAAGTCTTGTTGTCGAAGAGTCAATCAATGTCGCTTTTAATGAACTTAACTCTTCTACATTCTCCTCTAATGAACTTAACTCTTCTATATTCTCCTCTTCTGATGATATTGATGACATCTAGTTTGGGTTGGAGAACTCCTCTATTGGAGATCGTCCTTGTTCATCTAACAATGAAGTTGTGACTCCTCCAACAAATGAGTCCCCACCACTCGAGCCTCCTCAAAAGGATCTCCCAAAAGAATGGAGATTTGTCAGCAATCATCCTAAGGAGCTTATCATTGGAGATCCTTCTTCCAGTGTAAGCACTATATACTCCACTCGTGATCTTTATGCAAACGTGGATTTTATCTCTCAAATAGAGCCTAAAAATATTAATGATGCTTTTTATGATGAATTTTGGATGATAGCGATGCAAGAAGATCTAAATCAATTTGAGCGAAATAAAGTTTGAGAACTTGTCTCTAAACCTAGCAATCACCCCATTATTGGAACTAAATGGGTGTTTCGAAATAAACTTAATGAAGATGGGTTAGTGACTCGTAATAAAGCCCGATTGGTTGTTCAAGGCTATAACCAAGAGGAAGGCATTGACAACGACGAAACCTATGCTCCGGTTGCTCGTCTTAAATCTATTTGTATGCTATGTGCTTTTGTTTGCTTTAATAATTTTAAGCTCTTTCAAATGGATGTTAAAAGTGCATTTCTAAATGGTATTATTAAAGAGGAAGTTTATGTAAAACAACCTCCTGGCTTTGAAGATTTTCAATTTCCTAATTACGTGTTCAAACTCCACAAAGCCCTTTATGGCCTCAAATAAGCTCCCCGTGCTTGGTCTGAGCGCCTTAGCTCCTTTCTTGTTTCACATAATTTTTCTAAGGACAAAGTCGACACGACACTTTTTATCAAATCCCATAATGGCACACTTTTATTGGTTCAAATTTATGTCGGTGACATTATTTTTGGTTCTACTAACAATACACTTTGTGTAGAATTTGCTAAATTAATGCAGGAAGAATTTGAAATGAGCATGATGGGTAAACTATCATTCTTTTTTGGGCTTACAAATCAAACAAGGACCCAAAGGAACCTTCATCAATCAAGCAAAATATACAAAGGATCTCCTCAAGCGTTTCGAACTTGACTCATCCAAATCAATGAGGACTCCTATGACAACAACGATAAAGCTTGACAATGATGAAGATGGCACATCGGTCGATATTCGTAAGTATCGAGGTATGATCGGTAGTTTACTTTATCTAACTGCTAGCCATCCTGATATCATGTTTCGTGTATGTCTTTATGCACGATATCAAGCAAATCCAAAGGAATCGTACTTATGTGCCGCCAATCGTATTTTTCGATATCTCAAAGGCACCGTTAACATGGGCCTTTGTTATCCGAAATCTTTATCCTTTGAGCTTCACGACTTCTCGGATGCAGATTTTGCCGGATGCAACATTGACTGAAAAGCACTAGCGGCACATCTCAATTCCTTGGGAAATCCTTAGTATCGTGGTTTAGTAATAAATAAAATTATGTTGCTCTTTCAACCACTGAGGCCGAGTATATTGCAGCATGTTGTTGTTTGCACAAATTCTTTGGATGTCACAAACACGTATTGATTATGGCATTTCTCATACTTGTACCCCCATTAAATGTGATAACACTAGTTCGATCAATCTCACGAAAAACCCGATTTGTCACTCACGCACGAAGCATATTGAAATTAGACACCACTTTCTTCGTAACCATTAACAAAAGGGGGATATCTGCCTTGAATTTATTGACACTACTTATCAGTTAGACGATATTTTTACCAAACCTCTTCCGGAGGATTACTTCGTTTTTCTTTGCCAAGTATTGGCCATCTTAAAATTTGACTCATAAGTTCATGTCAACCGGCACACCGGCGGTATACAATGGTATACCGACAGCATGCCGATATTGGTTCAGAATTATATTATGTGCCAAAATCGGCATACCGTCGACATATATCGGTATACCGACGGTATACCAGTTCGCGGCGGACTGCTGTGTCATTACTGCTCTGGCCCCACCACTCTTCCATTATCTCTTTATTCCTTCTCTCCTATTAATTACCCATCACTTCCATCATCTCCTATTTAATACCCCACTCCTCCTCTCCTCTTTCTAATATCCTAAATTCCCATCCTCATTAATACCCACCACTTCCTCTCCCCAATTAACTCCTCAATTATCTTTACTTCAAACCGACCACACTTCCCACTTCCTCTCTTTAACTGTTCCCACCTCTTCCTCTTCCCAACAACTCCTTAAAAACCCCTCTTTCTTCCTCATCCTCTTCATCATTTCAAAACCCTACTCCCTCATTCAAATTTCTAAACTTCCTCCATGGCTAATCCCAAGCGTCCCCGTTCCTCCTCCACCACTTTCAATCCCTTCACTCCCGTGCCTATGTCTCATGGCTTTGACCAGAGGATCTTCACCTCTTCCTTGGCTGTCGAATCTTGGTTCCAGCACTTCGTGCACCATAACATCTTCAAAGGCCGCGCCATTAACTGGAACATCTTTCTCGGCCATGTTTCTCTCTTCGAGGAGGCCGGTCTCCCCTCCCTCATTTGGGGTCAGGTGCCTGTCTACCCCGTCGTCGTGCGTTTGTTCTACTGCAACATGGTCCCTGACATCGAGAATGGTGCCATTGAGACGATGGTCAACGAGCCATTTTTGCCTGACGGCTCGTGACATCGCTAGCATTCTCGGCGTCCTGGACAGAGGAGAGGCTCTGCCGGGCTTGGCTGCTCTTTATCCTTCGACGGAGTGCTCCTTTGACGACTTCTGCGCTATCATATGCAAGGGTCCAAACCCTCCTTCTATCCCGGCCCTTTCCGCATAGTTGGAGTCATTCTATTACGAGCTCCATAGGATCGTATGCCACACACTCTCTATCCCAAGGACGGCAACTATGATGCCATCACCGGTGACGCCCTGGTGTGCATGTACTTCCTATATTCGAAGAAGTCTTGGTGCTTCCCCAAGACTCTTCTCCATGCCTTCTTCGGCGTACTGCCCACGGGGAAGCATAATCTCTACTATGGATCCTTCATCACTCTCATCTTGGAAGCAAAGCAAGTTGACCTCTCCCTTTGCTACTCGGACGGCGTCCCATCCTTCCTTGCTGTTTCTCGTTCCATCGGTGGTGCCTCCACATCTCGTGCCTCCTCCTCCCAAGAGCCGCCAGCTTCTGCTCCTGCTGCACCCGCCTCTACTCCTCCTGCCTTCGGCCGCTACATGCCACTGACACAACAACATTTCGACATGCGTATGGCTCAGGCAGAGGAGCAGATGCGGGCCCACACTCGTGGCCTTGGAACCCTGATCCAATCCCGCTTCCATGACCAGGCGTATTTCATTCAGCGCACCCTTCAGGATCGGGATGCATTTTTGGATCTGAATATTCAGGATCCGATGTACCAGGCCTCCCGCTTTTCCGATCCCAATGCCTACGACTTTACGTACCCGGACGACATTGATCCTTTTGGTGCTTTCCACCGGGCTCATAATGGAGGGGATGATCCGGCCGATGAGTAAGGGTGGCTTCCTTGTGTTGGTGGTGAAGAAAAGTGGTTATCTTTTTTTTTTTCTGCCTTTTGCGGTCCTTCGGGGACCAGTGGTAGTTTGTTTTTAGTTGTGTGCAGTCCTGCGGGACTTGTTGTCTGTGTCTTTTTTTATCTTGCTAACTCTCATAGAGGAGAGTTTTTAATTTGTCTTTATGTAGTGTTTTATAGTTGTCACGCATGTATCCAATTTCCAACATTTTATCTATCTTTGCATACTTTTGTCTATGATACTGTGTTCCATATTCATTCTACTTTTTTTTAATATATATTCCCATCTTTGACTAAGTGACATAGAGGAAGAAAACGTATTGAGGGGGAGTTGTCTACCTACGGGAGAGTCACTCCCTGAAGATGCTATCTCTCTATTTTGTCAATTATCAAAATGGGGAAGATTGTTAGCACATTTTATTTTGATAATATTAACAGCATCTTCGTAGTTCAGTTTTCTCTGTTTATCAGATTGACATCATTTCAGAAGCTCTACTACATAAAGTCTGTCTATTCAAGTTTACCAACCATAGCCTTGAAGACTGAAGCAAAGACCGACGTTCCTTGAAAAGATGGCTCTCTACTCTTTATGATTTCGAGTCTGTACAAGGTCTAAGTCTTTCTGTAAACACTTAAGGTTGGATGACAAAACTAAAACTTTCTAATTCTTAAGTCAAAAATCAATATCTTATAGAACGGCATACCGGCGGCATGCTCCGGCATACCGGCGGTATACCATTTTATTGACCACAAAACTTTCTGTGAGAAATGTCGTCATACCGACGGTATGCTCCAGCATACCGACGGTATACCGTTTTGTGGACCATAAAACATTTTGTGACAAACATCGGCATACCGACGGTATGCTCCGGCATACCGACGGTATGCTCCGGCATACCGACGGTATGCTCCGGCATACCGACGATATACCATTTTGTTCGCCTCAAAAACTTTCTATGATAATTATCGACATACCGACGGTATACTCTGGCATACCGGCGGTATACTGTTTTGTGAGCCATAAAATATTCTGTGACAAACATCGGCATACCGACGGTATGCTCCGGCATACTGACGGTATACTATTTTGTTTATCACAAAATGTTCTGTGACAAACATCGGTATTGACGGCATACCGCGGCATACCGACGGTATACCGGGTTATGAAATTTCATTTTTGAATGGCAAACACTAGCATTGATGGTGAGCATTAAATGCTCCCAACAGATATAATTATGATCGTTACTGTTCGACCGGCATACCGACGGCATGTCGGTCCATACCGACGGTATACCGGTCAGCCTGTATCCAGGAGCATTGAATGCTACCTACTCTTGGTTTCTTTATAAATGCAAGCCTTCTTCCTTCTTGAAGGCTTATCCACTCTTGCCATAAATTTTTCAAACAACCAAGAGCTCCACCATTAATACTCTACCAAGCTTTTAATTGTCATCCTCTCCCAAAGTGCTAGAGTATTTAAGAGTTGTAAATTTTGATCTTCAAGTGTTAGAAGATCAACAAGTTCTCTTCTCATTTCTTTGAAGTTGGCGAGCCTTCGTAAGAAAACTCGTGTATTAAAGTTGGCAAGTTCTTCGGATCCAAACTCGTGTGTACTATTTTATTAAATAGTGGATTTAAGCCGGAGAGAGTTCCGGGACTGGATTGCCTCTAGCGAGGGTACCAGGATACATCTTGCGTTTGATCTTCTTACTATCTCTTTTTATTTGACGTTTATTGCTTCTTGTGCTCAAGTTATTTTTATTTTCCTATTCACCCCCTTCTAGGGTTCTACAATCATGACCCGTACCCGCTTTTTGGGGTACGAATGCGTGTCCAAGCTAGCCTACGCTGCAGTGTCGATGGTAGTACGTTGTAAAGCCTGTAATAAATAAATGCTCATAAATAATGATCTTTATTACTCATTTATATTGCTAAATTAATTACAACATTTACAAGAATTTTATTTGAAAGGAAATACCAACTCTCATAAAATCTATTACAACCATTTAAGCTATCTAACTAGTTTCTAGGTTTTTGGCTTGCAAGTATACCTGTGTCTCCCCTAATGCTAAGAGTAGTTGTGGCTAACTTAAAAAATATTGATTTTCAGTCAGTAATGGAACAAGCACAGACCGACAGGCTATTCAAAAATATAATAGAATTTATAAGACATAAAAATAGCATATGTGAAATAATCTAGTAAATAAAACCGATATCATAGCAAATCAAGAAAGAAGGTAGATAACTCTACAATAGGATATATCAACTAGAAGAACATATAAATAGGGTGACATGGTATGTGGTGAAGAAATAAGAAGAAACACGTAAATGACAACTATCTATGTACGTTTTAAAATATCAGATTCAACATTTGAACGGTTAGGGGGTAAATCCGGAACCCCGCACGTGTCACATGCGGTTGCTATTCTCCAAGATATACAATGTGGATAGAAAGGGTAGTTCACACGTTTACTAAGATATTTTCTCGTCCGACTAGTACTCATGGACTCGAACAAGTCACGAACACGGTAAACATGATAATCAAAAAATGTAATGAGTAAAGATCCATGATACTAATCCATGTAACAATGTGTCAATAAGCAAGATAGAGCATATGTATAAACATGAAATAGAAAAAAAACTATTAGGAATCAAAAGCAATCAGTATATGTTGTTTCCTGGGGTCCTTTTGTAACGCCCCAGAACCAGAATACTGGAGAGCGGGGGCATACATAGCCAGCTACGTATATTGAAATGGAATCCACCTTGCTATACGGTCACGACTGTCTAGATACATGAGGGTTTAACTACAAGCCATCAGTCTCTTATGGTCATGAACAAGCCTATTGTCTCAATCTCAAGCAAGTAATAATAGTTACAAGATGTCAGAACACCAAATATACAATAGTACGGCGTCCTATACATTACATATTTGGATGATCATAAAGCTAGTCATACAAAATATGAAGACTAGCAAGAGTTTCAGTCATACATGATCAACCCTAGGATTTGTTCATCTTGCTACAGCCCGTAGGCAGACAGTAAGTAAAGTGCAATCGAGCTAACACGTGCTCGTCGGCTAAACGTCTCAAAAGAATATTTTTACAATAGAGTGGGAGAGAAAAATAAAACCCATTCGTTGCCAGGGTTACGCCTGGTGGTCACCATCTGGCAGGAAGGTAGGGAGATCCTCTGGAGCCGCTCCGGTATATGGCCATACAAAACCAGCTGGGTCAGATCCCAGAAAGAGCAAGTTCCAAAAAGGAGGCTTTACTTAAGAACTAATACCAGCAATTACATAATTATATAATAAAAGACTAGAAATATGGAAAATTATGATGATATACGATAAGATAACCATGATACTATTTAGATAACCAAGTTACAACCCGTAAACCAAATAAGGACCGAGGTTGTAACCCTTCATCTGAACGAAACTTGGTTTTCCACCATTTATCGATAAAGTAAGCACAAGCATTCAGGTCATGCTAACGATCATGTACAGGATCAGGACAAGACTAGACTGGGTTATACGCCATCCAATCAATCACGGCCACGCAATGAGTACGGCTTGATACTTTAACTAACTAAGGTTATCACAGGTTTAATTACTAGCAAGATGCAATGAGATTGTTCTACAGCCACAAGCCCTGTAGACCATCCAGGCTATCCGGACGCAATTAGGGGTTGAATTCATGTAGGTACATCGTTCAGGAAACACATGTACCTTTAAGTAGCTTGGAGAGTGTAACACATGACAGTGTACTGGAAATGTGCCCTACTCGACGGCAGGCTACAGATCCCAGATGGGGCGCCCAGATAACGGGATTACCTGTAGCTGGAAAATCTCTTCATGACTACTGAATTATCCTAGTTATTAGCCTTAGTCAGTTTAAGTAGGTACCCCTGACCGTGGTACCCAGGGGTCCATGCCCTAGACATGATGCAAAACAGTACTGGTTCATTTGTACAAACACAATCGTCCACGGTGTCCAGGCCATTCATTCTTGTCATGTCATGCTAGCCGTCGTAACAACATTCAATAGTTTCCATCATGCTTGCTTGTTATATCATGCCATGTCATGTTTACTTCCTACCAAATCGTGTACAATTACCATTCCAAACATATTAAATAAATTCATGATTATCAAGTTTATGACAAAAGGCGTAAGAACATAAAAGGGTAATGGTGTACGCCATAGGGACTCAAAGTCTCTACGCGAGCAAGACTACGCTAGGCCTAAGAGACCCTGAGCTTAAAACAGATCAACGCGGTCAAGACATAAGGATAAGTAGCTCTACGCAAGCAAGAGAGCAGGTGGGTGGGATTCTACACGAGCAAGCGATTTACGCTAGCAAAGCCGCATGCGTGCGAGACTCTACGCGAGCAAACGCTCTACGCGAGCGGAGCTCTACGCGGGCAAACGCTCTACGCGAGCTGAGTAGCCCCTACGTAGAGTTCGAATGAACTCGGCGTAGAAGCGATTACGCTGGCACGCAAATGCGCGTGCGTAAAGGGTAATTAATACACGGGCACGTAAAACGTATGCGTAAAAATTGCATACTACGCTAGCACGTAAGAACGTATGCGTAAAACTACATCTTCTCCTTAGGGCCATGACAAGCGGGCTTAAAAGCTCAAGAGCTCAAGAAAGCCCCATCTCGGTCAAGACTTGGTGAAATCTAGCCATTCAAGAGCCAAACTTGTGTAAAATCGAAATTTCCACCACATGGAACTCTCCATTTCAAAAACAACTAAGTCTAGTAGATCAAAACCATGAAGATCAATAATACTAAAACTCAGATCTACATGAAATGAGCCACGGAAATTAAAAATGCTAAGTACTAAAGTGTCTTAGAATCTCGTGAGGAAGACAATAGAACAACAAAATTTGAGTTCCTCCATGAAGCAAGTTGCACTTGCCTACTGCGGGTGGTCGGTTGAGAAATGAAGAATAAGAAGAGGAGTAATGGGTAATGAATGAGGAGAGAGAAGGGTTGTTGGGTTAATAAATGGAGGATGGTGGTAGGTAGGGTTGGTCCACATGCAAAAACTGAACCAAGCCGAACCAAGCAAACCGAAATGCCAAAATAAACCATGCAATAAGGCAGGCAATATGAATCAAAATACGTACACGTATACCAAAAACGTAATACGAACTACGGGCGTTACATATTTGCTGATGAAATCGACAATACCAAATCACTTAGTGAGCCACAAAAGTAAAACTCGCGCAACAGTCTCCGGATGCTGAAACAAACATCGCCAATGTGTTTGGTATAAAAGAAATGTCTAAGAATGCCCACCCAAAAGTCTAATTTTGGACACAGGGGGAAAATCGTAATTTTGGGCCAAAATGATGTCCACTGTTGGATCCACTTTCCACCGAAAAGCGTGCTTGTATCTACGGTCTCTAAAATAATCAAACTATATATTTACAGGTCCGGTTTGACGATATGAACCCAATTATATGTCCAAAGTTGGATTCTGATGGACCGTGCACAAATTCGTCCGTTGGATCGGGTCCCGGGCCTGCCAAAACAGCGTTCCGATCAACCTTCTCAGAATTTGACCAAACTTGGCATACAAGACCAGAAAAATGACACTGTCCTATTGGCGTAAGTTTTGTTTTGAGACGACGAACATGCACGAAGTTATGGGCTTGTTTGCAAAGGGGCCCATACGGGGTATTTTGACGGATACTCCTTGATTTTGTCGCGCACACATAATAAAATTGAGTTACATCGACTCCCACACAGCAACAACATCCATACGTGTCTTTCGATGCTTATGAATTATGACCACGTCGCCTGGTTTGTTGGGGCGCACGACGTATCGAGAAAACTTTCTAGAATTTCTATTGTTTTGAAAATAATTTTTATTAATTTTGGGAGATCGATTTCTCGATGTACCATCGACGAAATCCAATTTTGTAAAAAGGGTTTGGAAGAACTATATGTTGTCTTTCCCTATTTTTAATTAGTTTACTGTCACGCTAACACGTAAGAACATGAGCGTGACTAAATCTCCCGAACTCCAATCTTATGGAGCCTTCGTTCCAAGCCAGAATGAGGTTTCCATGGTTCAGAATGGTGAAGAATGAGAAGCTCTGCCATAAGGAACTATCTATTCCGAAAAGCACGCCAGGTTGGGAGATCAAAACCCATGGACAACCGAAAACACAACAACTTAGATCTGGAAGAAACAAGCCAAAGAAATAAAAAATGCTAAGTAGTCAACTCTCTTGGAATCACAAGAGGAAAACAATTGAACCATAAAAATGGGTGAAGGAGAAGCAAGATGTACTTGCCTTCTCCTGGTAGGTGGAAGAGAGTGGTGAGGAAGAAGAAGAAGTAATGGTGAAGGAGAGTTATGAGGAGAGAGAAGGAGATGGGGGCTTTAAATGGGAAAGGGTGGTGGTAGGTGGGGGTTTATTGGGTCGGGTTTCATCGGATCCATCCAAGGCTAACCCGAAAGCAAAGCAGAGCGGTTAAAAGCAGAAAATAAAATGCAGAAATAAAATGCAGGAATAAAATTGCAAAAAAAAAATGCAGGTAATTAATTAACATGAAATTAGAGGAATTTAAATACAGGATAATACATGATAAATACTAAATAAATATA
>JANAVB010033620.1:2339895-2342395 GCA_029216955.1 Iris pallida | reverse complement strand
CTGATCTCTGAGTTGCTTTGCATCTTCCTTTCTCTCCAGCTCCTCGTCCATCATGTCGATGCTAGCTGCCATGCGTAGCAACTTCTATTCCACTGGGATCCTGCCAATATCACTAATATGGCAATGACCGAAGTCCTTGACAATCAGCCTCACCGTGAGTTTCAGCTGTCTGTCCCCGACTTCCATCTTCTACTGGAATGTGCTACCATTTCGTCGAGCTTCTTTACCCATGGTTGGCCCAACACTGAACCTCTTCCATACATATGCATCCTCGAGCAGAACATCATGCACTGTATATGCCATCGATAACCCACAGCTCCCTCTGAACTGCGTGAATGGAGATGCACGTGCCTTAGATTGAGTTTGTCACAAACTTTGATCTTCTCCTTGGCTTTGAACTGTTGAAATTTAGGTTGCTCTAAGAAGTTTTAGCAAACCACCTTTTACCAGAATCGGATCCGTAGAGTAACTCCCACATGGAGACTGACCAGCTATCATGGGACTGACAGACTGACCTTCAATCTTTGACTCACCACCATTTGTCGTTTTGTCTCGATGAATCGAATCCTCCATATCCTTCAAAATATCTCGAAGATCCTCCTCAGCAAGTTCTTGATAGTCCAATTCCTGTCGAATATCCATCGAGCCTCCATTCGGTGTCTGTGGCCTGCCTGTACAACTCAGTGGCTTGAGCCTGTACATACCATAACACAAATTTTCTCGAACCAGTTGTTTGGATCCCTTCGCAAGCATCCAATCTTTGTTCCCAAATAAACTTTAACAACCATCATCTTTCAGCTCTCCTACCAAAACCAATTTATAGTACAAACTCGGTATATGTCGCTTACCCTAGAGGACGAGCTTCTCACCAAACTCTATTGTCAAGTGCATATCATCGATGACTACAATTGTAGTCTTCCCCTTGCCGTCCATCTTTACACATCTAAACTTGTCATCACGGTATGACATAAGATTCTTCTCTACGGAGTGGCGTGATATGATGCCCCCGTTTCCATGGCTCGGTCACTATCAAGACATAAGCCACAAAGTTCCTCTGCGTCGATCACTACGATGATTATATCTTTAATTGCTATGAGATCCTCCTGATTGTTCTTGCCTTTGGCCTTTTTAGCTTTGAGCTTCTTGCAGTTCCTCTTAATATGGCCTATTTTGCCACAGTGATAGCAACCCTTTTTGTAGTCCATAGTCATAAGATCCCAAGAATTTTCTTATGTCCTTACCTGTGACTTGGGTCTTCCCTTCCCATAGGAAGCCACCGGAGTGGACTCCTGCGTCAATTCAACTTGCTTGTGCTGGACCTCATCATTCAATAAGCTATATTTTACTACCTCCATCGTGACAACTTCATCTGGTGCAAAGTTGTTCAACGACACCACCAATGTATTCCAGCTTTTCGACAAAGAACTCAAAAGTAGCAGGGCCTGAAGATCACCATAAATCATCATCTTTATCGCAGGTAGTTGACTGATGATACCCTGAACATCATTAGATATTGTTGTTCCACTGGGGCGTTCTCTGTGTGCTTCGAGTTGACAAAATGGCAAATAAGAAGCGTCTTATTGTCAGCCATCTTCCTTTTTGACAACGAATACAACTTTTCTTATATTGTTTTTGCAAGCTCTCCATGGAAATATGGTGAAACATCGACTCATACACCCATACGGCCTTCTGATCCAGTTGTTTCTAGTCTTCAACAGATTTATCCTATGCTTTTTACTGTTGTCCTCCAATAGACCATGCAAGTCCTTGCACCAGAGTAGGTCCTCCATCCCTGGCTTTCAAATTGCCTTGTTTTCTACTATAAGAGTGATCATACGAGTGTTCATATGCTTCGTAGACATGGTTGCCAGAACCCTAAAAAGCTATCATACTAGATATTGGTACCATACCAAAACCTACGAAGAGCTCTGATAACAGATGTTGGTAAAAAATATTGGAAATTAAACATGCCCTACAAGCGCTCTAATACCGTGTCTTCGATGTTGCTACAGTAGAAACTTAGGCCAACACACCTGAAATAGCCAACCCTTGTCTGATGAACACCAAGCACATATAAAAATAAGTATATGGCGATGACTACGTTACCTGCACAAATTCTAACCTATATAACTCAGATAAAATTACAAGATTGAAAAAAACCAATTTAGAACCTTTTGTCCTAATATGTTCAATTTCCTCACCGCAGTCAAGAAAAAAGGATAGAGATTACAAGAAAACCACTCACCAACCCGTAGAAATTTTTCTAACCGAAGATGACGACTCCTCGATCAAATCGCCTCCTTCTTTCTGTCTTATATAGAAAAGCGGCAACAGCATAGTGAGAACTTTCTCTTGGATCTTATGTGGACTAGCACCCTAAATTTTAACTTTGTGCTATGATTTGTGCCTCTACCCTTACCCCTTATATATAGGACGAGAAAATCATATTCTAGTTCACAATAGGATTTCAAGAATAGAAAACCCTGAAATAGGAATCCTA
>JANAVB010033620.1:2332395-2334895 GCA_029216955.1 Iris pallida | reverse complement strand
CTTTATTGTGATCTACTACTACTCATTTAAAATGATTGGTTATGGATTTGTCTCCACACAGCAACTTGTACAACAATAATTCGTAGTTGATTTATAATATCTTATTCTTCTATTTTGTGGATGAGATTAGTTAGCCATGATTATACTGCATTTACAGCTTACGTATATTTATTATACGACTGACATGTCTATGTACCTAGTCCTATGTATTTTGGGACTGGGGCATTACAGTATGAATATAGGTAGAATTTGGGTACGATACCAATTTACTGGAAGGTATGAAGCAAGTCTCTGGGTGCAATCATGATTCTTATTGGACAATAAACTATGCATGTTTAAGGGGTACCACAGTCAAGGACTAGAAGGTCAGCAACATATGTACAGAAGAGTGATATAGAGTCTTTGAGGAATACCAACAGCAGTGTGTGTGTGTGGACATATATGAATAGTTGGGTATCCTAAGGGCGAGGTAAGGGCAGAGTAAAGTAAAAAACATAGGTAATGGGTATGAAAGTCAAGGTTCATAATAGATATGTGAATCTTAGGATATCTAGTACCTACCATGCATATATAAATATGTAGAAACAGGTTTAGCATATCCAAGAGGGTAATGGGTAAAGCTAGTACAACCTGTCTAGTATAAACAAAAATTGGTCTAAAAATTGACTTAGAGGCCCAAAGGACCAAGTAGATAGGTTATTCTTTGTTTTTTAACCACTTATTAACTTTGTAATTTATAAAATAGGTTACTTATACTCAAATAAGGTACCAGACCGGTACCACATTCTCTGACAGTTTTTGTTATGTTGACAACTTCTATGATATCAGTATTATAGTGTTATACATGATTCATAACACGATGGATACACGAACTAGTATCATAGATACCTGTCTTGAGAAGTCGTGACTAGATCCGTTGTACTAGCCGGAGGAAATAGAGAAGTATTGGCTTATTATGTGATCATACCCCAACTACTTGTGCATAGCTCACCCCATACCACACGTAGGGTGCAACCTGATCTTATACTTATGTATAGCTTCCATATATGACTGGCCTGACCGCCTACCTCTACCTATACATAGCCAATCATATATGGTAAGCCTAATCCTATCCCATGCCGATCACATAGTAACTAATATTTCAAGGCACATAGTACTGGTTCATTGCTCTATTCCAGTTTACCTATTGACACAGTCCTTTACTTATTGATTTATAGTTCATTATTTTCTGTGATATGATTACCTTTCTACCCATTTTCTTATTTGTTCCAGCATTACTATCTATCCTTTATTTTTATTACTTGTTGACTTTTATAGATTTTGTCAATATTAATGGAAATGTTGTTTGGTTTATGTACTTCACTATAATTCTGACTGAATAATATTTTTTAGAGGATTCTGACACTCTCTACCTCTTCATTTTATTTTGTGTCATTTTATCCCAATTTGGTGTTCTTTCCCAGATTGATCCATCCCTCCAACAATTTCTCTCAATTCTACTCCAATTTTCTTCTATTTCTCTTCATTCTCATCACTTGGAGGAGCCTAGGAGCTTGATGGCTAGGAGCACTAGAAAATATAGTTATTCTGCTAGGAGTTTGTGTCTGGATCGTGTTTATTTGACTTAGCATTGGGAATCCATCTCCCAATAGGTATATATCTCAATTTCTCCTCTAAATTAGACTCTAATTGTGCAATTTGACTCTTAGAAATTCACCCATGGACTAGAACTACCTATAGGAAGAAGAATTAGGCTATAATGATCCTTTATATGAAAATTATGTTGATATTTATGCAAATTTTAGGAAAATTTCAAGATTGGTGGACTAAATATTTGTCATTTTATAATTTAGATCTATTTTGACTAGATTTGGTTGTGTGTGTCTAGATTCATGTCCACAATTGGATACGAGTAGGTCTTATCATGATACGATAAGACACAAAGTTATTTTGGAGATTTTTTTTCTCCGACACTTGTGGCACACATGTCCAATTCTTCATGACATATTACACTAGCTTTAGATTGTCCTAATTAGGCTCTAATTTACGTTTTATGCTTGCTCATGTGGTTTGGGTAGATTCCGACAATGTTTGGTATATGTATCTTGGACGTATCACAAGTGTATCGTAGACTAGTGAGATATGTGAGTGATGCACACAAAGTGTTAAGTTTTTGGTATTTTGTGAGTGTCATAGGTGCCCATGTGTGTGTACCTGTATGTGCATAGATATTAGTGTTTGTGTGTGTCTTGAGTATATACATATGTGTGTATAGAATTTAGTTAGTTGTGTGCATATATACATGTGTACCTATATGTGTGTAGGTGAGTGTCAATCTTGTGTGTGTATCCTATGTTATATATGTGAATGTGTGTGTGTGTGGTGTGAGATGCATGTAGGTAGAAAGCTGTGTTGGTGTAGGTAAGGATGTGGACATAGGGATATAGATATACGAGTGTATAGGTGTAAAAATATTTTTATATTGTATATATGTGTTATA
>JANAVB010033620.1:2116234-2282265 GCA_029216955.1 Iris pallida | reverse complement strand
ATAATAATAATAATAATATAATAATAATATAATAAAATATAAACCCATTTGTATAAATAACCAAATATTTAGAAAATATCGTTAAGTCTACCCAAAAAGTAGAAATATTTGTACATACCTAAAAGTATGTCTACAGGGTTGGGCTTGGTTTTTGGGTCCATTTATCTAGTTGGTACAACGGGTTCTCTAAAACTAATATTATAATTAATAATAAATAATCTTCGATAAGGGTTACATCGCAACTTGGCCTGGTTTTCCTAGTTAGGACATCACTATGGCTCGGCCTTCTCTACCAGGGCTAATACACTAGTCAAAATATGCCATTGCACTACCCTGCCAAATTCCTAGTCACCTTGTACTCCAAATCTCAACCATGGCTAAAATTATCTACCGAATAATTACTAAATAATTGTTTATAAAAATCATAAAAATTACTATTAAACTCAATTAAAATAATAAAATATTTTCAAAATTTTTCGGGAAGGGGAGTTACAAATCTACCCACCTTAAAATAATTTCGTCCTCGAAATTTAGGTCGGTCGTACTCCTTCTAGGTCACACCCAACAATCAAAGTCTCTAAGAAAAAAATTCTTAATCATACATTAGGAAGAATAACATATAGGATCATGGTCAATCATAGGAGTTGAATGTCTCACCTAGGTGTATACGTCATACTAGATCAAGCCAGTCATCGGGTATAAAACATACAAACAGTTTAGGGAGTCCAATTGGAAAGATAAGGGAACGCCAATCACCAAGGCCTAGGCAGTCTACAACCTTTTGAAATTGGCAACTATCAAGGAACATAACTAGTAACTAACTCTGAAGGGTTACTAATTCTAAATATAATCAAGAAAATCAAAGTTTAAATCACGACTTGTCAATAGCAAAAGAAATCCAGCACTATATATATATATATAATATATATATAATATATATATATATATTATATATATAAGAAATTTTAGTCCCAATATGATCTAAGTTGATCAATCAGGATGAATCGATGTTTGGGCAAGAGAGTCATTGAAGTCTGAGCACGAGTATCCAAGATTTGAAATCCATGTCACAATTGATTTAATTCAATTGAATAAGATCCCAATAATTGGATGATAAGAAGGATGACCAAGTCAACTGGTCGGTCAAAGGAATTAGAATTTAAAGGATGATGCAAGGATATAGAATTGAATCAATTTCCTCCTTTGGATAGGGAAACTATATGATACCTCGGGTCTGTCTAATAAGTATAGTGTCTTGTCTTTCTGAATATGTGAAAGGCAGACAATAAAGAGTTCAAAGGCGATGTTATTGAGTACAATACGTGGCTCATAGACGACAAAATAGTTCAAAGGAGAATTGTCAAGGCTGTCGCGGATGAGACTCTAGGGCAAGTTTAACTATGTCTCCATCCACGTAGAATAATATATGAAAAGCGAACCAAAGTACAATAGGTTGATCAGACCATCTTGTACCGGTTCTGATTAGACAATATGTTAGTGGGTGCCGGCCCCCAATATATGTTCATAAATATGTCATGATCAAGCTCGAAAAGAAGATAAGCTTGCAAAACTGGTTCTAAATTAGCAACATAAGGTAGTCAAAATATAAGTAAGGGATAATGATGAAAGAAATTAAATAGTCTAAGTGAACTTATCAATGTGGTTCACAATGACTCGGATTTGCTGGGTAGTGAGGCATTCTACCCCCTTAAAATAGTTATAACTAATAGGGTGATGGAACAACGGGTCAAGCCATCAAGATAAAGTACAAAGTTGAGCATTTAAAGAATCAAGCAGAACACCAACACATGTCGGGTCAAAATAAATGAGTCAAGTTGGATTTCAAATTGAAATCGAAAATAGTTGATATTATGGTATAGATCATAGTTAGTCATTTCGACTCAAAGTCATATCAAAAGGATAGTATACAAGGAGATGAGTTTAATGGACACGATATGCCCACATGAAGATGGACTCGTCTGGGCCTTGTACACAATTTGTTGGAGGGTAACAGCTAGTATTACACTCCGAATATCAAAGTCATGATAAGAAATGTCAAGGATCCAAAAAAAAAATGGAAGTTCAAGAGGTGACAATTAATGCACAAGTAAAGGAGATCAAGTTGAAGCACGAAATAAAATCAGTTACAGAATAAAATAATTTAGGGATACAGTTCTAGAGAGAGAATACTATTAAGGAACGATCAAATCATTATTCAAATATTATGAACGGTTAGAGAGTCACAATAAAAGATCTAGATTTGAGGAAAGTCAAGTATCATCTGCCTCTGAAACCCTGAAGTTCACCTGATCATAATTGCCAATTGTATCTTTACCTTACTAGTCTCCCTACGATAATTCAATCCTCATATGTTTACCATCCAGATTTTACAACCTTCCGTTATCTAAATCCTTACCATGATCATCATAGGCAAGATTCTAAATTTTTAAAATGTTTCTCATGAAGCATGCCCCTTCTTATTAAGAATCAATACTATCCATTTTAAATCAATTTCCATATTTCTTCACGTTGTCCCAATTTAGATCCGAAACCTCTAACTCAAGTTTATGAGATCTTTAAACTGTTTAAATTATTTTCTCGTATCGTTCAATTCACAAAACCTTTAGGCCCTACAAACTTATTTTCCATCGTAAAATCAACCTTCATATTTTCTTCGACATACACCAATGAATATTATTCGCCTAATTTTTTTTAAAAAAATTCACAACAATGTCCGAATTTCCATAGCCTTGTGTCCTCTCCATCCTTAGTCATTTCTTTGCAATATCTTGTTCAATTTCATATCTTTATTGAATACAATTTAATTCTCTTTTCCATTACTAACCTTCTTTAAAGCCTTAGGGTAAAACTGCCCGAAAATCAATAACCCAAATTTTGAAGTTCTCAAACTAAGTTGACCTTGAATATCCTCATCAGTTTTGAAATACACTTACGAATTATTCATACCAAGTTTTCTCTAAGTGTGGTTTGTTTCCAGACTGGTAGTATATATCTCTTTGATTTCATCCTAGACCTTTACCACATATTATTCTCAAGTTTCTGTGTTAACATCCAACCTTTTGGATTCCTACAAAATCATCACACGATAACCAGTTCAATCATTTCCGAGCTACATGATTTACGATACTTCTTCAACATTTTCCATAAAAAATACGAAGACTCAAGGGTTACAAAGTTTGCAGGCATGACAGAGTTTAAGAAAATGGGAATACAAGAAATAATGGTAAGGAAGGAATAATGAAGATCCGCTCAAAAGAGATGAACCAATCAAGATCAAATTCAAGAGGAATAATCAAAATTCGTAATGAGATTCTCAAGGGTCGTCTCTGGAATCTCTCGAAGGATCCAAAGTGTGATTGAGTATCTCTAATTCTAACACCTTATTTCTTATACTCTATAGTAGGCTCGTAGCAGCACAACTAAGTCATCGCGCTACTAAGAAATCGCACAAATACGAATCTCGACCTGCATGGGCCACTACTAAAAACGTGTCACGATCCGTACCCTAGCGTTAGGGCACGAGACGTGGGTACGTCCAGCCTACGCCGCAGTGTCGGCGGTAGAACGCTATTCTAGGATATAGTCACATCTAAAACAATATGCTATACTCTCCAGACGGAGGACAAACACATAAAGATACTATCTCAATCATAACTCTAAGATAGATAATAGCACGATGAAACAGATAAGATAATTTACAAGAGAGAGAACCAGGAGTGATAGTAAAATAGTTCTTATTAAACAAACACAAGATTTCAAATACAACTCTAAGACAAACAATAAAGAAAAATGAACAAACTCTAGGTAAATACTCCAAGCTCTACCAGTGTCCTCTAGGCTAACTGTGAACTCCAAGTACCTATAAAATTTTATCAATGGGTCCAATCAGGACAGGAACGAGCACATATCTCTCATAACAGTTCATATCAGGAATGGACATATAAAGCAAGCTATAGAAAACTATACATAAAAAGCTGTAAAGAGAAATCAATAGGAGAGAAGATGTAACTAAGATATAAATATGATAAATAAAGAATATAATCTTCTACGTGAAACAGAGCATGAATTGGTTATGTAAACAGCTTGGGTTGCACATGGATACTGTAGCACCCAGTTTTTCAAATGAGGGTAATTTTGAAATTTTGTGTTTATAATTATTTTAATAATGATATTTAATTCATGATATTATTTTTGGTGATTTTAAATCATTTTAAAATTATTTAAATCAATGACTTGTGGTTTTGACGTTTGCTAGTGAAACCCTAGAGACTGTTGGACCTAGATCCTAACCATGTGATTATGATATTTTAATGTTATTTCTGGCCTAAGGATATTTTGCATTTGACCTCTTTGAATTATTTTGATATTATTTTATTATTTATGATATTGTTTTGGGATTATTTGAGTCGAGTTCGAATTTCATCTCAATCCGACTTGTAACGGGGACCCGAGGTAACTTAGACTCTAGTTGGACCCATGCATTAGTTAGCCATGGCCCTCATTTTAATTAGTCATGTTAGAAAGATTAGTCATAATCCTAATTATTAGGTTAACCATTTAAAGTTTTTATTTTGACCCTTTTACTCCCAAACCCTAACCAAAATTGTTTTAAACACTTGTAACTAAGGGAGGGGCAAACTTGTAATATTCAATGAGGGGGGGGGGGTGGCCGTCCCTAATAGGACTCCCATCTTATTTTTTTTCTTTGAGAAGTCTTCTTCCCCAAGTGCTCTCAAGCTCTTCCAAGGAAGAAGCCTTTCTCCTTGGATTTTCTCTCCTTTAGGTAATATTTTAATCTCTTTTATTTCTCCATTTTGCATGTAGAAAAGTTTTAACCATAAGAATGACCCCCATTGTTGTGTCCCTATTTTGTGTCCTCTTGTTTCCATTATGTGTCCTTTAGGGATTTCTATTGTATTATTGTTGTGTCTTGTGTTCATGGGGAAAACTCCCAAACTTGGACACACTTTATATTTAAAATATTGATTAAATAAATTAATTCATATTAAATCTCATATTTGAATATGTAGAGATGTGTTCTTGAGTACTTTACATTTCATTCATGTATCTCTTATAGATGTGTTCATGTTACATATATAGATTTGTGTATGTATATATATATATATATATATATATATATATATATATATATATATATATATATATATATATTGTAATGAGAGTGTATCTATATTTATATATGTAATAAATGGTTCATGATGATTATATAATCAAGTTTGTGAGTATGGTTCCTCATATTATTATTGTCATTATTGTTGTGGATAATTAGGATATATATTGTGTATTCTTTTGCCTCAAACTATCTAAATCCGTCATGATTTTTATCCACGTTTTTAATTTCAGCCCTAACTTAGAAATATCATAACTTCTAGCTCAAAGCTCGGTTTAATCTTCCATTTTTTTTAAAAGAAGCGTATTAAAATTAGCTTTCCAAAAACATATATTGATAGGACTAATTCTTTCTGTAACTTTTTGGAGAATTATTTGAGTGTCAGCTGTACGAAAGACAAACGCGTTCTCGGTATTTTTGCGATTCCGGGAGTTTCCGGAAACGAAAACGCGATCCGTTTGAAGTTTCGGAAAGCTAACACATAGATCTATAACATACTTTAATCCTAGATTTTATTTCATGCTAAGATGTTACAGTATTGATTATTAGTAGGAGTTACTATTCGGCATAAGCATTTTGTGCACCCTTGTGTGTAATATAATGTTCTATTTGATTTTAACCCATGTTAATGTGTATACATTATGTAATTAAATAGAGAATGCAAGCATGAGTAAATGGTTAAAAAAATGATGTATGAGGTGTAAGTATCCTATCTAATGTAAGCATGTATAAGTATGGCTTATAATGAATATGTAGGTTCCATAGTATGTAATGCATGGTGCATATAGTAGTGCAAGAGAATAAATGAATGATGAATGAATGCAAGCATGAATGTAATGTAATAATAGATGTAATGTATGCAATATACAAGTTAATGAGATGTAATGTTCTATGCTAACACAAATCCTATATTACCTCATGTACCCCCTTATACTATGTTGACACTATCACACTTGACACTTTGTTCACTTACACTTTGACACTCTTTGATATGTATACACTATGTATGCCCATTTAACCCTCACTTGCCCCTTTGCCATATTCACATACACACACATAGCCTCTTAAATAAGTATTTATGAATATAGTTAACTTAGCTATGTATGTATATTATATATATGTTAGCATATTGTGTTGTAATATATAAGTTTATATAACCATTTGAAATGCCATGATTATAGACCTAATGTTGAATACCAATATATGTATGTGTATATATGTGTAGACATATATAGCTTAAGTTATAGATTACCTAGTGTATATCCAATGTGAATTCTTGCCTATTTGAGTATTGAATAATTGCATGTTATATAGAGTTGGGTGTATGTTGGCTTGTATAGCCTTGTATTGATGTGGGCTTGCTAGGATAGTCTTGGTTAGGCCTAGTAAGACTTGCTGGGTTAGGACATGACCTAGTTTGACCTAGTTTGACTAGTGTAGTTGACCAGAGTTGACCAAGGGTTAACTTTGGCCTAGTTTGACCTAGATTCATGTAGAATGCATTATAGTACTTTATATTACCCTTATGGACATGTTGTGACTTTTGCTATTCTAATTAGGAGCCAGACACCTCTCCTCGGACAGTATCTTTACCTTGGACATTCAGATATCAGGCGAGTACATTCTCTGATCTTTTCATACCTGTCTGGATTATATTCTTGCTCTAGGTTACTCTACTTGATGCTGACACGTATCTTCACGGATTAGTACTATATGGATCCTTTCCTGAGATGTTATCCCTCTATGGGTGCATCGGGTATTTCATGTTCATGTACTTTATCATATGCATCAGGTACTCCTTGTACTCGTACTAGTTCATGTTTTTACATGTTCTCATGTGCTTTCATGTGCTTCATGTGCTTTCATGTGCTTATCATGTGCCTCATGTTCTACTCATTACATGAGTTCACGTATCTTAGCTGTATTCATGTGCTTATAACATAACTTGAACGGATCCTTATGTATTGATTGGGGCGGGGTGAGTAGAATTGGTTATGTGATCACTATCCCCAGTAGCTGTATTCATGTATCTCCTTATTTGTATTCATGTGCCCCCAAGCCGTTTACATAACCATTGTGCTATAAATCACGTAGCCACTTACAGTCTCTACTATCATGTATTTACTTTCAGTTATAAAATATCTCATGTTCACTCGTACTTCCTATTCAGCACTTCCTGTATTTTACTCTATTGCATGATTTATACTCCTAACCTGCTATAAACTGTTTGAGAGATATGTGCTCGTTTCCGTCCTGACTGGACCTGTTAAAAATTTTACAGATAGCTTGGAGGTTGCCTGCTAGCCTAGAGGAGGCACAGTAGAGGTTGTATAGATAGCTAGAGTTTTGCTTATAGTTTATTTTCAGTTGTCTTGAGTTGTATTTATGGATTTAATGTATTTGAGCTTTAAGATGTATTTCTGGGTTGTGTATCTTAGACACTTAGACTTCTATCTGCTGTATCTCTTTTGGATTTCATGTTTTATCTATCTTCCATTATGCTCTACCTTAGACGTGATTGAGTTTACATTCTGCTATGTCACCCCCATTCGGGGAGTATAAACTGCTTAGCTTTATACTGTTAGATACATGAGACCTAGGACAGCGTTCTACCGTCGATACTGCGGCGTAGGCTGGACGTACCCACTTCTCGTGCCCTTACTCTAGGGTGCGGATCGTGACAGATACAGCTATGGAATGCACATGGATAACTACTGGGGATAATGATCACATAACCAACTACACTCTCCCTGCCTCCAACCAATACACAAGGATCGAAGCATGTTATGTTATTGCACATAGATAACAACTACTGTATACATGGGGCTCATATGTTCATGAGTGTACATGAATAACACATGAGTGCACATGGATAAAAGTGAATACATGGAGTACATGATGAACATGATAAAGTACACGAAACATGACATACTCGATGTATCCGAGGGGATAACATCGCATGAAAAGATCCATAGGGTACCGATCCGTGTGAACGTCGTGTCAACATCAAGTATACTAGTCTATAACAAGAGTACATATCCAAAGAAGCATGAAAAGATCAAAGAATCTACTCGCCTGGTAATCTAAGCTGCTGATAAATGTAGATGTCCAACTGGAGTCACAGTATCCTATTTAGAGCAATCACAAGTCAAAAAAGAGTCTAACATGAAATAAGAGTAATCTACAGTGCATTCTAGATAGTTCTAGGTCCTTCTAGGTCAAAGTCTAATCAACAAGTCCACTAGGTCAACTAAAGTCAAATTAGAGTCAAACTAAAGTCAACTAGTCAAGTTCTAATTCAATCCGGATCAAACTAAGCCAATGGTTGACCTATAGTTGACTTTGGTTAATATAGTCAACCTGGTTAAAGGGAATCCATTCTAGTCTCTAAGTATTAAACTATGAGGTTGTACTAATTCCGAATTACGAAAAAATAAGAATTGACTAATTAATGGTGACACCTAGAGAAAATATCTACAACCATTGTCGAATGATAAAACAAATATCACCAACGTGTCCAAAAGTATCAAATTAGCTAGGATTGCCTGTCCTTAAGTTCAATTCTGGACACAGGGGCAAAACGATAATTTCGGTCGAAAACGATGTCCGCCGTTGGATCCGCTTTGCATCGAAAAGCGTGCCAGAGTCAACGGTCTCTAAAGTCGTCAAACTACATGTCTACGAATTCGGTTTTTCGATACAAACCCAACCATATGTCCAAAGTTGGATTCCGGCGGACCATGCACAAAATTGCCTGTTGAGTGGGACCGTGGGGCCCGCAAAACGACGTTCGATTTGACTGTCTCAGATTTGGACCAAACTTGGCATACAGGACCAAAAAACGATACGGTTCTGTTGGCACAAGTTTTGTTTCGATCTGACGATCGTGTACAAAGTAATTGGAGAATTTGCAAAGTGCACGATACGGTGAATTTTGATGGATATGCATCAAATTCGTCGCGCATACGCGACCAATTTGAATTCCGTCAAAGCCCACACGACCACGAAACCGTTACGCAGCTTTCGATGCTTTCGGTTTGCGACCACGTCGTCCGGATTGGCGTGACGCACGTCGTGTGGATGAATTTCAATGTTTTGAAAACAGATTTTTGGAAAACTTTGGGATTCGATTTCTCGACGCTCAGTCGATGAATTCAAATTCCGCAAAAAGGGTGATGAAGACCTATATGTTGTCTAAAAGTCTCTTTAAATAAATTTTCTAATGTGGGACTGGATTGATCAAAAACGATCCTCAAAATTGGGTTCATGGACTGCACTAGTGCTCTGTTTTTGGACAGATTTTCCTCCGACTTTGCGACGATTTCTCTGACAACCTAGGGCTCTACAATTAATTCTAATTGAAGGGATTTAGATTCATATAGTTGGGCTTCATACCTGAGAAGACGGAACGTGAAACGACGGAGTGTGCGACGCGGGAGACGGGCGCGAAGTCGGGGTCGGGCAGCGGCTGTCGCTGTGTTCCACACGCGCATGTGCGCACGGATTGGCGCTCGTCTGGCCGGCGGTGCCCGCCCCCCGGTGGCGCGTGCGCACGGGGTGCGCCCAGGTAGTGGCGTCGGGTTGGAGGTTTAGGGTTTGCTCTCTTTCCCTCTCGATGAATATATATACAAGCGCGTTTATAGAACGCGGGGAGGGGGGGGCTTGGGATATGCTCAGCTGGGATGACTCGGTTTTGGGCTAGGTCTAAGCTAACTGGAATGGGCTTGGTATTCTATTAGGCTTTGGCTGGCTTAGCTATTGCTGTTGCTCCTTATTCTTTTTTCTTTTTCTTTTTCTCTTATATATATATATATATATATATATATCTTCGATAAGGGTTACGTCGCAACTTGGCCTGGTTTTCCTAGTTAGGACATTACTATGGCTCGGCCTTCTCTACCAGGACTAATACACTAGTCAAAGCATGCCATTGTACTACCCGTGCCATAATTCCTAGTCACCTTGTACTCCAAATCTCAACCATGGCTAAAATTATCTACCGAAATAATTAACTAAATAATTGTTTATAAAAATCATAAAAATCACTATTTAACTCAATTAAAATAAATAAAAAATATTTTCAAAATTTTTTGGGAAGGGGAGTTACAACAGATTTGGTTTGTCATTTTGAGCCTAGTTTAATCGAATTGGCCGACAAGTTGACCAAATTGACAAAAGTCAACTTTGGTCAAACTTGATCCAATTCAACTCAAACGAATTCCAAATGATCTAGAATTTTGTGTATGACCTAAGAATTAGTAGACGGACTAGTTGACCCAGGTTTGACCAGGTTTGACCAGGTTTGACCAAAGCTGACCGAGAGTTGACTTTGACCAAAATGGACCTAGAAGCATGTAGTCTTGCATTGTAACTATTTCTTTTGATATTGTGGACTTGATTGTGACATGTGGATGCTTAAAATAGGTTTATATCACTCCAATTCAGTTATACATCATCATCAGCAGCTCGGATTGTCAGGCGAGTACATTCTCTGAAAGTTTTTTCATTTACTTGTCGAATTCTATATTTCAGTTTTAGTCAATTCTATTTAATTCTCGATTGCAAACACAAATTGATATTTTTCTGGAATCCATGTATATGACACACATACCTTATTTGTCTAGCCTCTATTACAAGAACTATTGCAAGAATTACCTACAAGCACCTTCATGTTCTGGTTAGATTTATTCTCAATTTACGTGTCGTGTTATGGATTCACTCATATTTGTCGGATGGGGAAATACTTGAGTAGACATGTAAATATTCTTAAATACTCGAACCACCTCCCTGTAAATTATACAAGAACGATAGCCATCCCGTACTTGGCCAGTGTGTGATGTGCCGGATTACCCCTTACCGTTTATATGTCGATCTCAGTATTTTAAAACACACTGTGTGTAGTGTCTAAAATCTTTACTAGAATCATCACAAGAACCATTACAAGAATCACCCTACTTGGATCATTGAATGGAATCACACTTGACATACATTGTACCACTGGACTCATATCACATTATTCTAGTTCAGCTAGCTTTATTTACAGTCTTCATTGACATGATATTCTGTTTCACAGCTTTTACTTTCCTTGTTCTTTTACTATAGTTTTACATATTAAACTGTCTCGAATTCCTATGCTTCATCAATAAAATTGTCTATAATTGTTTTACGGTTTTCATCATTTACTTGGATTTACTTGATGAGATGTATTCGTTCTTGTACTGACTGGACATGTTGAAATATTACAGATGTTAGCCCTGAGGATGTTTGCCCTACTCACTATGGATCTGGAGAGGGATTAGCTACCTTTGGCCCGGACTCTCAGGAGTGATCGGGAGACTAGTTTAGTAGACTGTTTTAGATTTCTTTACTGGAACTTGGATTGTAATAATTTGAGAGTTGTCTTGTTTTGAGTTATTTTGAGTTATTATCTTTTAGTAGTTTTTTATTGTTTCCTTTAGTTATAGAATTCTGTGATATCCTATCGTGCTTAGACTGTGATTGAGTTATATTATTTCTGTACTTGCCCTCCTTTCGGAGTTGAGTTTTAAGATAAGTACGTTATACAATTGCGTGAGTTGATTTAGATAGTGAGCTAGAACAACGTTCTACTGTCGATTCTGCGGCATAGGCTGGGCGTGGTTACACACTTGTACCCTTACACTGGGTGTGGGTCATGACGGCTCTCCTCCTTGCAAGCTAGCCTTCTTCAACTTTTACTCCAGATTTAGAATCGAATGCAAAATATTGGGATCAATTTGGTAGAGGAATGATGAAAGGGAAAAGAAATTAGGGTTTCCTAAAGGGAAATTTCTAGAAGAGGCAAGTGGTCTTGTGGAGATATTATATAGACTAAAATTAGGTCATACTTGGGCTGCGGTGGCCGGCCATGTAGGGAAATAGGGTTAGGGTTTCATATGAATGGACTTTGGTCCAAGATCATTAGCTGGCTAGCTCAACCCCTTAGCCATAAGTCCAAATACAAAACTCTTCCAATCCTCTCATGAACCCTAGCCACACTCAAGTCAACTAAGACCAACTTAAGTTATATTAGGGTCCCACACTATGCTAACTAAGTCATCAAAGTCAAAGTCAAACTCTATGCTAGTCTCTAATGTCACAACTAGCAAAAGTCAAAAATCACAACACCAATGCAATAAATAATAAAATAATTCACAAAAACTAAAATGACCAAAATACCCTCAAACTAAAATATGGTAGTGACAAATCTACCCTTCTTAAAAGAATTTCGTCCTCGAAATTGAAAGGCAAAATAGAACTGATGAGAAGGATAGACAATCATACCTCAAGGTCCAAAAAGATATGGGTATCGCTCGCGCATCTCATCCTTCCGCTACCAGGTAGACTCTCCTGAAGAATGATGCCTCCATGCATCGTAAACCAAGGGTATCACCTGGTTTATCAGAACCTTCTCTCGTCGATCCAGAATCTGCACATGCTGTTTTGGATAGCTAAGAGTAGGTCCCACCTCAATCTCTGAGTGATCTAATATATGGCTAGGATCTGCCACATACCATCTCAGCTGTGACACGTGGAATACGTTATGGACTACCACTAGTACTGGTGGCAAGTCAAGCCTGTAATCCATGTTACCGACTCTCCCGCTGACCACGAAAGGTCCGATAAAGCGCAGGCTAAGCTTCCCACCTCCACCAAAATGTATCGTACCACGTGTCGGAGATATCCTCAAGAAAACCAGATCTCCAACCTAATCATAAATAAGGTCTCAATTACTAATATATTCAAACATGATCAAACAAATTCATAAATAAAATAACTCCTAGTTCTAATCCTATCCCTAAACTGTACCTCAAACTCTAAAGATCTGCGGTGGCTATCGGCCTAGTGCCGATGTCTATCCTGTGCCACGTGAATCCGATCTCTGATGAGCTTCACCTTCTCGACTGCGTCTACTACCATCCCAGGTCCCAATAAAGCTGTCTCTCCATTATCATCCAAAGACAAGGGTGTACGACACCTGCACCCGTACAGTGCCTTGAATGGTGACATCTCAATGCTGGCCTAAAAACTGTTGTTGTATGCAAACTCCACTAAGTGCAGGTGATCCTCCCAGGATCCTCCTAAATCTAAAACACAAGTTCGCAACATGTCCTCGAGTGTCTGAATAGCCCTCTCTGACTGTTCATCCGTCTGAGGGTGGTATGCAGTACTAAACTTGAGCTGAGTGCCCAAACTAGTCTGTAGAATCTGCCATAAATGGGAAGTAAAATAACTATCCCTATCCGAGACAATGCTCACCGGAACTCCCTGAATTTTGACAATCTACCGCATATACATCTCTGCTAGCCTCTCTGTAGACGTACCCACTTTAAATGGCAAAAAGTGGGCCGATTTGGTCAACCTGTCTACGATAACCCAAATCGCATCTTTCCCTCCAGGTGTACGCGGCAATCCAGAAAAATATCCATTATGATGTGCTCCCACTTCTACTATGGAATGGACAATGGCTACAACAAACCTCCTAGCCTCTACCACTCTACCTTGAAATGCTGACAGACCAAACATCTGGCTACGAAGCGAGCTACCTCCCACTTCATCCCATACCACCAAACGTGCTCCCTCAGATCCCTATACATCTTGTTTGCACCTGGATGTGTAGATTACTGAGATCGGTGGACCTCATGCATGACCTGCTCCTAGAGCTCTCCACTGGGCACACACAGTCTGGAACCGCACCTCAATGTGTCATCCTCTACACATCAATCCTGCTCGAACCTGCTCTCGGATATACCGCAGAGCAACATCCTCAAACTGAGTCGACTTGATCCTCTCTATCAAGTTCGATTGAATCTAAAAGCCCCACATTTGCATCTGAACTCCTGACACAACCACCTCGATCCTCAGGCTCTCCAAATCTGCTAGCAAGTGACGATCCATCGTCAAACACATGGCTGTCAGATACCTACTCAAGGCATCGACAACCACGTTGGCCTTCCCTGGGTGATACTGCAGTGAAATATTGAAGTCCTTCATCAACTCCAACCACCTGCGCTACCTCATGGTGAGCTCCTTCTGTGTAAACACATATTTCAAGCTCTTATGATCTGTAAAGATCTGCACTCGCTCTTTGTATAAGTAGTATTTCTATAACTTTAAAAAAATATAACTGCTGCAACTCCAAGTCGTGGGTTGGATAGTTCTTCTAATGGGTACATAACTGCCTGGAAGCATAGGCAATTACCTTCCCATGCTACTGTAAGACACAACCAAGACCCTTTCCTGAGGCGTCACTGTAGATAGTGAACCCTCATGATCCAGATGGTAATGTCAGAATCGGAGCTGTCGTCATCCGCTTCTTTAACTCATCAAAAGCTACCTGACACTCCTCTGTCCAGATAAACTCTGCATCCTTCTGGGCCAGCCTTGTTAATGGCTCTGGAACCTGGGAGAAATCATGCACAAACCTCATATAGTAGCCTGCTAATCCCAAGAAGCTCCTGATCTCCACTACTGAACTCGGTGCTGTCCAAGCCTCAACTGTCGTGATCTTCTTCGGGTCAACTAAGACCCCATCTCTAGTCACCACATGACCCAAGAAGTCAACTCTGTCCAGAAAGAACTCACACTTCGAGAAGCTTGCCATAAAGCTCCTCCCTCTTGAGAGTCTCCAGAATCACTCTCAAGTGCTTCTCATGCTCCCCTTCGGTATTCGAGTACACTAGGATATCATCGATGAACACCACCATGAACTTTTCCAGTTACTGGTGGCATATCTTGTTCATCAGGTTCATGAATACCGCCGGGGCATTAGTCATCCCAAACGCATCACCATGAACTCAAACTGGCCATAACGTGTCCTAAATGCGGTATTCAGGATATCCTCATTCTTCACCTTCACCTGATGGTAACCTGACCTCAGATCAATCTTAAAAAATACCCTCGCCGCACTCAGCTTGTCGAAGAGATCGTCGATCCTCGGCAAAGGGTACTTGTTCTTGATCGTGAGGTTGTTGAGTGCCCTCTAGTCGATACACATCCCGACCGACCCATCCTTCTTTGGTAAAAAGAGTATCGGTGCACCCCATGGTGAAGAACTCGATCGAATGAATCCCTAGTCCTACAGCTCATCCACCTGCTTCTTCAACTCTACTAGCTCGCTATTGTTTACCCTATAGACGTGCTGAAATATCGGCTCTGTACTGGGCACTAAGTCTATAGAGAACTCCACGTCTTCGTCCGGTGGTAGTCTTGGCGAATCCTCCGAAAAGACGTCCATGAACTCCGCTATCAAAGGATGTGGCACTGCCTGCTCCTCAACTGATACTCTGCAGAAAACTCTGCAGCTCTGCTCCATCTGCCGTCGGGTGAACTCGAACTCTGGCTCTGCGGGTGCTCTGAAAAGAACTCTACCCCCACGATAATCTTTGCTGGCATGGTGTCACGACCCGCACCCGCTTTTCGGATACGAAACGTGTCCAAGCCAGCCTACGTCGCAGAGTCGACGGTTGAACGTTATCAAGCCCGTAAGAAATAAATGCTCCAGAAACAATATTTCCTGCTCATTCACAATTCTAATTTATTACAACATTTACAATTAAAGAAAGTACAAGATTTTATAATTAATGAAATTGAGTACAACTGTTACCTATTTCTAGGTTGACTTTAGCATACCCAAGCCTTACCAATGCTAAGAGTGATCGCGGCTAAACCTAAAAAATGTTGGTTTCCAGTCAAGAATGGAACAAGTACACAAACTGATGACAATACGAAAACACAATAGAATTATCAAGACATGAAAATAACATATGAAATATCAAAACTGGAAGATAACTGATGACATAGCACGATAGAGAAGTAAGCAAGGAAAAACTAATAAATGACATCTATCTAGGTGGTGTGAAATATCTTTTTCGACATGTGAACGACTAGGGATAAATCCGGCACACTGCACGTGTCGTGTGCAGCGGCTATTATTCAAGAATAGACTCATGGGATAGTTCTGGGTAGTTCACATATCTACTTAGATATTTCCTGTCCCGACTACTCCGTGTGACGAGCGTGTCAACAAGCAGCAAGATATATGTATAAACATAAAATAAAAAGACTACTATGAATTGGAAAGCAATCAGAAAGTGCACTTGCCTGAAGTCCTTGGCTGGTGTAACCAAAATACCATACCACTTAATGAGCCACAATCAGTCAACACATGTAGAAGTCTCCGAATGCTGAAATAAATATTTTTAACTTTCTTAGAATAGTCTAATTAGCTAGGATTGCCTGTCCTTAAGTCCAATTCTGGACACAGGAGCAATACGGTAATTTCAGGCAAAAACGATGTCCACCGTTGGACCCGCTTTGCACCGAAAAGTGTGTCAGAGTCAATGGTCTCTAAAGTCGTCAAACTACATGTCTACGGATCCGGTTTTCCGATACGAATCCACCGTATGTCCAAAATTGGATTCCGACGGGCCGTGCACAAAATCACCCATTGAGTGGGACCGTAGGGCCCACAAAACGACGTACGATTCAACTGTCTCAGAATTGGACCAAACTTGGCAAACAGGACCAGAAAAATGATACGGTCCTGTTGGCACAAGTTTTGTCTTGATCTGACGAGCGTGCACAAAGTAATTAGGGAATTTGCACAGAGGCTAATACGGTGAATTTCGACGGATACGCATCAAATTCGTCGCGCACACTCGACCAATTTGAATTCCGCCAAAACCCACATGACCACGAAGCCGTTATGCACCTTTCGATGCTTTCAGTTCGTGACCACGTCGCCCGGTTTGACGGGGCGCACGTGGTATCGGATAAATTTATGGTTTTTAAAACAGATTTTTTTCGATTTTGGTGAACGAATTAAATAGTACACATGCGATGAAATCGGAAACTACAAAAAGGGTCTTTCAGTCCTATAGGTGGTCTTTAATCCTATTTAATTAGGTTGTACCAATATTGAATAGGTTGCTAGAAAACTGGACACGAACAGGGGTACTTGCTCTCGTCCCCGGTCCTGTTTTGGGACAGTTATTTATCGATTTTCCCGTCGATTTATTGGACAGCGTAGTGCGTCTAAATTCAAAATAATTGCAGACATTTGGAGTCCTATATGTTGTGTACACACCTGATCAAATGGTTCAAGATACGATGCACCATGCATGAAGGATTCCTGCGACGAAGAGGCGCGTCTGCTACTTCCTACGGGGACCTGTGTTCGTACGGCCTGCACGCACGCGGCCGTCTGCCGCCGGCCGGCGGTGGATGCGGCGGCGCACAACCTCCTGGCGGCGCGCCGAGGCCGAGGGAGGGTGGCGTCGGTGTTGGTTAGGTTTTGGATGCAACCTATCGATCTCTCTCTCTCTCTCTCTCTTATAAGCCGCGCGGGGGGGGGGGGGGGGGGGGGGAGGAAAGAATTGTTCGGTTTGGCTCGGCTTTCCTGTGGGCTGGCCTTCGGCCTGGTCTTACTACTGGGGGGGGGGTTAATATTGCTTTTCTTTCTTTCTATTTCCTTCTTCTTTTCCCATTTCTTATTCTATTTCTTTTGTATTGAAAATAACTATATATATATATATATATATATATATATATATATATATATATATATATATATATATATATATATCTATTTATATATATACAATTATATATATATACACATATTTATTTATATTTATACACCTACATACCCTTTATTTGTATACATAGTTTTATCTCTCGATATATATAACAATATATACGCACATATATGTATTTTTTATATATACAACCACGTATATGTATATATATACATATACACATATATTTATATATTCCTGTATATATGTATACACCTCAATAAATCATGAATATATATGCATGCCTTTTTAATCAATATATATCTATACATATATATTTATACCTAAATATACACACCTATAAGTTTATAATTATATAACTCGATATATATATATATTCACTTTATTTTTATAACAACTAATGGACTAGTGACAAGAGCAATGGCTGTACACCCAAAAATCTGTATAGTCTAGATCCCAAAATACACAAACCTGTCTAAGGAAAATAGTTATCCTATTTCCAAAATAATATTCAATCAATATCAACAAATCGATATTATATAGATGTATAACAATTAATTAGGAAAAATAATTTATTGACCAATTAAATTAAGATACGAAGTATACACTCAAAATAAATATCAACACGGACGTCTCAGGACTCACTACAAGCCTACACGGGCTTGGGCTCGGTTCGGGCTCAGTCCGGACTATTCTGATATAACCGAAATACCTAAAAGTCAAAATATTAATAAATAACTAATTAAAACATTTATAGGGATTAACTCGCAACTTGGTCCGGTTTTCCTAGTTTGGACACACTTAGGGCTGGGTCTTCCCTACCAGGACTAATACACTAGTCAAAGTACGCCATTACACTATCCGTGCCACGATTCCTAGTCGTCTTGTACTCTAAAACTCTACCATGGCTAAAGGCATCTACCATAATAATTAACTAAATAGTTATTTAAAAATCTAAAAAAATCACCATCCAAATAAGTAAGTAATAAAAATATTTCAAGAATTTTTGGGAAGGGGAGCTACAAATCTACCCACCTTAAAAATAATTTCATCCTCAAAATTTAATTTCGTAATTATTCCTTAAAAATTCAAAGTCTACCATTACCTTAATCTTCTCGAATTTAATTTCTCAAAAAAAATTTATGGCCTTCTCTAGTCATTTGGTATTTACGAAATCTCGAGGACTTCTACCCACCTTAGGTCACACTACTCCCTTGAAACATGGGTCACTAAAATCTTATAATCCTCTTACTAGTGGCTAATAATTATACCAAAATACCTAGGACATATGGTATCTATAACAGCAAATTATTCAATAATCATGCAATATTACAATAACTTAAGAATTTCTGATGAATTCTAGACAGCACGATTATTCGTCACCCCGAAATAGTAAGGGGCGATAATTAAGAGTACAAGAAGGCAAGGGAGAATAATCAAGAATGATTTCAAATAGTTCAGTTCTATAGTCCAAACATGGTGGTATGCATGGGTGAGTGTTACTGGGTCTTAATGGGTTCCTTAATTGGACATTACTCGTTGGTTGGATGAACCTTGGATCTCAATCTATATGGACTGAACAAGATCCCAAGATAAAACTATGACTACTAGGTTAGGGTAACCTAGAATAGGATTTCTCCCAAGCGGTTGAGCTAGTTGCTGGTCAGGTTGGTTAGCTAGGTCCCTCAAGCCCAAAATACGCCTTCCGTGACTTTTCTGTTTAAGTAGCACATGAAGCTTTAATTGGGTGGCACATTAGTGGCATGGGTGTAATGGACTTCGAGTAGATCACGTCCATATATTGGGTCGAAGGAATTGAGTTGGGGCCGAGGTTCTAATGGGAGTCAGAAAGTATAACGTTACTATGGTAAGGGTTATAACTAGTCCTTTTAACCTGAAAGTCGTAGCCCAAAATAGAGTACAAGGAAACGAGTTTGAGTGGGACATGACATACCTAGATGTAGGTGGACTCGTCTAGATCTTGCATATAAAATTTATTGGAAGGTAACAGCTAGTCTCGTGCTCCAAATATTAATGGCACGACCGGGATACAAAAAGATTTAAATGGAAAGTGGGAGTCTATGGACACTAATCATCATCCTAATGAAAGTTATTATAATTACTCGGTAATCCTGGTATATCCAAAATTTGTTTTTAAAAGGCTTACAGTCTACCCACCTTAGAAGCTAGGACATGGTTTTAGGAATAATGAGATTAGAAAATTCGAAGTCCGGATAGTGCGCCTCGACTCTTATTAATAAAGAAAAGGCACGGCGGAACGGAATATAGTAGATATATGTCAAGCCAAGGATCTTTCATCAATATATGGGAAACGAGTGCGTGTGCAATGACACATGGTCGATAAAATAGGATGACCTACACGTCCACAGTATACATGCGTTGTCGACGGAATAACCAACTCTAAGGCACCTCCTATGAACAGATTTCTAATAACTGAGTCATGAATCTCTATTGGGGTCAAACCTGCCAAACTATTGCCACAAGGGCTCTAGTTGAAGCAAGCTTCAAACAATGATTAGAGGCTCACAACATTTGGTCTCTGGAGAATAGGTAGTCTCCTAGGTTGGCATTTGGTTAAGAGGAAAGATCCTAATCATTCCCGAACTCCAATGACTAGAAGATCAAGATAGTAGGTTTAGTGTCGAAGGGAGGACGAGTAACTCAAGCCAAGGTTCCAGTCACAGAGCTGGCCGATGGTAGCTACATTTGCATGTACAATTATCATAGCCATGGGAATACTCTGTATCTATCTATCAATTACGAGCTTTCGTCTTTCTAATCGGTGAAAGATAAAAAGAATAAGAGTTCAAGAGAGATGTCACTGAATACAATTATGTGATTCAAAGGCGAATGTATAATTCAAGAAAATTATCAAAGCAGTCGCGGATGAGATCCTAGAGGCATCTACATCTCAATCCTCGTAGGGTAATTAGATAAAAAGCGAACCAATTGTATCATGGTTGATCAGACCGTAATATAATAATTCTGATTAGACAATATGTTAGCGGGCGTCCCCAATAAACATATGTCTTGAATCAAGCTCGATAAAAGAGTAAGCCTGCAAAAACTAGGCTGTAATAGCAGTATTGGTCAAGAGAGTCAAAATATAAATAGGCGATATTTTTTTGGAAAAAGACACAAGTAGTTCGAGTTTTGTGAGAATCAAAATCTAACTCGAGATTCGTACACGAATAACAGAATCAGAAATCATAAACTAGTACTTTACAGCAAAATAGAATTTAAAATAGACAATTCTAACTTATGATATAAGATTTATATCTAAATAAGCAAAAGAAAATTAAACAGTTTATCAAAATTAACACCTTAATTTGGGCAAGTCTAACATACCAAGTGAATAGTATATCCATATTGGATCACATTGTCATATCAAAAGTAATAGTGTACCTATAGGGATCTACCAAGCTATCTAAATTGCATGGCCTATCTAATAACCTTAACTACCCAACGGTCAATTTGAACAAGGGACTCCTAGCCCTAGTCATCCTCCTAAATTATTTTATCCTAATTGTGAATGAGCATTTCCTAGTCGCAGGCTCGCAATAGTACGACTAACGTACCATTACGAGTTCGTAATATTTTACGAAGACTGACCTGCATGGGCCACCACCAAAACTTGTCACGACCCGCACCCGCTTTTCGGATACGAGACGTGTCCAAGTCAGCCTACGCCGCAGAGTCGGCGGTAGAACGCTGTCAAGCCCACAAGAAATAAATGCTCTAGAAACAATATTTTCTGCTCATTCACAATTCTAATTTATTACAACATTTATAATTAAAGAAAGTACAAGATTTTACAATTAATGAAATTGAGTACAACTGTTATCTATTTCTAGGTTGACTTCAGCATACCCAAGCCTTCCTAATGCAAATAGTGATCGCGGCTAAACCTGAAAAATGTTGGTTTCCATTCAGGAATGGAACAAGTACACAAACCGACGACAATGCGAAAACACAATAGAATTAACAAGACATGAAAATAACATATGACATATCAAAACTGGAAGATAACTGATGACATAGCACGATAGAGAAGTAAACAAGGAAAAACTAATAAAAGACATCTATCTAGGTGGTGTGAAATATCCTTTTCGACATGTGAATGGCTAGGGGTAAATCCGGCACACTGTACGTGTCGTGTGCAGTGGCTATTATTCAAGAGTAGACACATGGAATAGTTCTGGGTAGTTCACATGTCTACTTAGATATTTCCCCTCCTGACTACTCTGTGTGACGAGCGTGTCAACAAGCAGCAAGATATATGTATAGACATGAAATTAAAAGACTACTATGAATCGGAAAGCAATAAGAAAGTGCACTTGCCTGAAATCCTTAGCTGGTGTAACCAAAATACCATACCACTCAACGAGCCACAATCAGTCAACACATGTAGAAGTCTCCGGATGCTGAAATAAATATTACCAATGTTCTCAGAATAGTCTAATTAGCTAGGATTGCCTGTCGTTAAGTCCAATTCTGGACACAGGGGAAAAACGATAATTTTGGGCAAAAACGATATCCGCCGTTGGACCCGCATTGCACCGAAAAGCGTGCCAGAGTCAATGGTCTCTAAAGTCATCAAACTACATGTATACGGATCCGGTTTTCTGATACGAACCCAATCGTATATTCAAAGTTAGATTCCGACGGGCCGTGCACAAAATCGCCCGTTGAGTGGGACCGTGGGGCCCACAAAACGACGTACGATTCAACTGTCTTAGAATTGGACCAAACTTGGCATACAGGACCAGAAAAATGATACGGTCCTGTTGGCACAAGTTTTGTCTCGATCTGACGAGCGTGCACAAAGTAATTAGAAAATTTGTATATAGGCCGATACGGTGAATTTCGACGGATACACATCAAATTCGTCGCGCACACTCGACCAATTTGAATTCCGCCAAAGCCCACACGACCACGAAGCCTTTATACACCTTTCGATGCTTTCGGTTCGTGACCACGTCGCCCGGTTTGGTGGGACGCACGTGGTATCGGACAATTTTATGGTTTTTAAAACAGATTTTTCTCGATTTTGGTGAACGAATTAAATTGTATACATGCGATTAAATCAGAAACTACAAATGGGGTCTTTCAGTCCTATAGGTGGTATTTAATCTTGTTTAATTAGGTTGTACCAATATTGAATAGGTTGCTAGAAAACTGGACACGAACAGGGGTACTTGCTCTCGTCCCCGGTCCTGTTTTGGGACAGTTATTCATCGATTTTCTCGTCGATTTATCGGACAGCGTAGTGCGTCTAAATTCAAAATAATTGCAGATGTTTGGAGTCCTATATGTTGTGTACACACCTGATCAAATGGTTCGAGATACGATGCACCATGCATGAAGGATTCCTACGACGAAGTGGCGCGTCTGCTGCTTCCTACGCGGACCTGTGTTCGCACGGCCTGCACGCGCGCGGCCGTCTGCCGTCGGCCGGGGTGTATGCGGCGGCGCACAACCGCCTGGCGGAGCACCAAGGCCCAGGGAGGGTGGCGTCGGTGTTTGTTAGGTTTTGGATGCAACCTATCGATCTCTCTCTCTCTCTTATAAGCCGCACGAAGGGGGGGGGAAGAGTTGTTCGGTTTGGCTCGGCTTTCCTGTGGGCTGGCCTTCGGCCTGGTCTTGCTACTGGGGGGGGGTTAATATTGCTTTTCTTTCTTTCTTTCTTTCTTTCTATTTCCTTCTTCTTTTCCCATTTCTTATTCTATTTCTTTTGTATTGAAAATAACTAAGTATATATATATATATATATATATATATATATATATATATATATATATATATATATATATATATATATATATATATATATATATATATATATATTTTTTTTTTGTGGTTAGAAAAAAAAAAAAATATATATATATATATATATATATATATATATATATATATATATATATACACATATTTAGTTATATATACCATTATATATATACACATATTTATTTATATTTATACACCTACATACCCTTTATTTATTTACATAGTTTTATCTCTCGATATATATAACAATATATACGCACATATATGTATTTTTTATATATACAACCACGTACATGTATATATATATATACATATACACATATATTTATATATTCCTGTATATATGTATACACCTCAATAAATCATGAATATATAAACATGCCTATTTAATCAAAATATATCTACACACATATATATATATATATATATATATATATATATATATATATATATATATATATATATATATATATATATTTATACGTTAATATACACACCTATACGTGTATAATTATATAAATCGATATATATATATATATATATATATATATATATATATATATATATATATATATATATATATATATATCACCCCTCTCTCTACCTATAAAAAAAAAAAATATATATATATATATATATATCACCCCTCTCTCTACCTATGTTCCCCCTCAAGCCTCCTTCTCCGATTCTCCCGGTGCCCATCTTCGGCTGACCTCAGACCACACTCCATCGGCGCGGGTGTCGGGGCTCCGTCCTCAGACGTTACAGCTTCCCCCATTCGATCGGCCACCGTTCCTCCTCGTCCGCAATCCCCGCTCCCAGGCAGGTTTTGGCAGGCTCAGCAAGCGGGATTCCTTGATCGCGACAATCCTCTTTGCGCCCTGGCAGAGTGTGAAGACTCTGACATTCCCCCCCGGCAGGCACTAGTATTCACCCGAATGCAGAAAGGTATCTTGAACCTGTCTACATCAGCCCAGGAAACAACACTCTCAAGAAAAAAGAAGAAATCCAAGAAACAAAGGCAGCGCACGGCGATGACCACGAGATCCGCCGCAAAGCTGCAAACCAACCTTTCCCCCTCCATTAATGCCTAACATTCTTTCTTGGAATGTCCGGGGCATTGGAAACAAACAGACTATGAATCGGATAAGCAACCTCACCAAAGCCCATCGGATTGATCTGCTTGTCATTATTGAACCCAAAATTCAACACAAAAGAATGAAAGAAATACAACTCAAGCTGGGCTTTCCTACCGCGATCTCCGGATGTCATGACATTTGGATCTTCTTCGCCGCTGACTTTCGCTTCGGCATTATAGACGACTCCCCCCAAGCCCTTTCCTGTTGGGTCGAGCACCCCACCTTCAAGTCCCGTATCCTGCTTTCGGCCATCCATGGTAGCTGCAGCATTCCGAAGCGTAAAGTTCTTTGGAAGCTTTTGTCGGGCCCCTCCCTCCCTCATGAAGATCTGCCATGGCTGTGCATCGGAGATTTTAACACGGTTTCTTGTAGAGAGGAGAAATCTGGAGGACGTGACCCCCCCCATTAGGCCATGGAGGACTTCAATAACTTTGCCTTAACCGCCCACCTGACCGCCATCCCCTTCCACGGCAATCAGTTCACTTGGTGCAACATGCAAGAAGGCTTGCGCAGGCAATACTCTCGCCTAGATCGCGCCATGATTAACGACAGTTGGTCGGATTTGGGCTTGACTAGTAATTTGTCTCATCTGAACTCCACTGAATCGGATCATTCTCCCCTCCTTCTCGAGATTAACATCTCTCATCATCGCATCAAAAAATCCTTCCGCTTCCTGGACTTTTGGCGTCACCACCCCCAGTTCTTGAATATCGTGGAAGAGGCTTGGACTTCGGTCAATCACCAGGAACCTCTGGTCAGAATTGCCTCCAAACTTAAAGCTACTAGAAAAGCCCTCACGGCCTGGAGCAAAACTACGTTCGGAGACATTTTCCAGGCCATTAAAGATGCTGAAGACGATGTCACCCGCGCGGAGATAGACTTCGCCCTATGCGGGTCCCAGGAGCACTGCGCTTCTCTCAACCTCGCCAAGGCCATTCTGAAGTCTAGAATCAGGGTTGAAACTGAATTCTGGAAACAAAAGGCTAGATTAACCTGGGACTTGGAAGGGGACAAGAATTCTGGCTTCTTCCACAAATGCGTCAAAGGACGCAGAAGCGCTCTGAAGATTCATCGCATCCGCGATGAAAATGGCCATCTGCTGGACGATCAGGAGAACATTAGGATGGCAGCCACGAACTATTTCTCCAACATATTTACTAAAGAGGACGTGGTCAAAGATGACGGTTTCCTGGCCGAGATCCCCTCCCTGATTTGCGACAGTGATAATGTTTATCTCCGCGCTTCCCCCTCTGTCGACGAGATTAAGTCCGCGGTGTGGACCGTAAATGCTAACAGCGCACCGGGCCCGGATGGATTCAACGGGGTGTTCTTCTGTACTTGCTGGGACATCATTAAGTCCGATCTTGGGGATGCTACTTCCGCATTTTTTCAAGGAGCCACTTATCCGAAAGCTATATCCTCCGCTCACATTATCCTCATTCCCAAGAAAGACAACCCGGATACCTTCAAAGATTTCAGACCGATCAGCCTCTGTACCTTCACCAACAAAATTATCTCTAAAATCATCGCTTCCAGAATGTCGGACATCCTCCCCAGAATCATATCAGAAGAATAAAGCGGCTTCGTCGAAGGCCGCAACATCACCGATAATATCCTTCTGGCACAAGAGATGATCACTTGCATGAAATTTTCGTCCAGGGGGGAATGTTGCCATCAAGCTGGACATGGAAAAAGCTTACGACCGCCTTAACTGGCAGTTCATGATCTGGGTGTTCAGAGCCTTTAGTTTTTCGGAACCAGTTATCGACATCATCTTTAGATCCATCAACAACTCCTGGTTCTCCACCATCATCAATGGTCAACCTCAGGGTTTCTTCAGAGTGACTCGCGGGGTCAGACAGGGAGACCCTCTCTTCGCCACCATTTTCATCATCACGGCGAAAGCTCTGAGCAGAAATCTCAAAATTATGCCGCGTTCTCCTGGGTTCCAGCACTTTTACACAACGACCGGGTGCCCTCTCATTACTCATCTCGCGTATGCGGACGACATCCTCATTTTCTCTGCCGGCGCTATTGGGGCCATTGAGGTGGTGATTAGAACTCTTGCCAATTATACTCGTTGCTCCGGACAGAAAATCAACAACAGCAAGAGCGTGATCTACACTCATCACAAAGCCGATAGAACTCACTCGGCTGTGCTGTCCTCCATGACTTCCTTCTCCACAGCTTACCCCTCTTTCCTCTACTTAGGCTGCCCGTTGGTGTACGGCAGAGCCAACTCTGGGATTTACGATCACATGGTGGGCAAAATTTGCCAGAAAATTGCGGGTTGGCACAATGCCACCCTTTTCTCCGGGGGAAAGCTTATGCTCATTAAGCACGTCCTTTCCTCCATCCCCATCTACACCCTTGCAGTGTGCTTCCCTCCATCAAAGTTCTTCATTCTATCGAAGCCATCCTAGCTAAATTCTTTTGGGGACATATAGAGGGGAAGAACAAGTATCACTGGGCCAGTTGGGCCACCATGGCTAAACCTACCGTCGAGGGAGGTCTGGGTTTCTGCAGGCTGGCCCATATTGTCGACGCCCAATCGACCAAGTTGTGGTAGAAAATCCGCTCTGATAACTCGATCTGGACCAGGTTCATGCGAGCTAGATACTCCAGATTCAGTCACCTAACTGAGGTGTCTGCCAACAACAGATCCTCCGCGTCATGGCGGCGCATCATTCGGGGTCGAAACCTTGCGGAACCTCACTTGTGTTTGACCTTGGGCAACGGGCATTCGCAGGCTTGCAATGAACGCTGGTTGGGAGTCGATATCATCATGCCCAACGCTCTTACCCCATCGAAGTGCGAGATCAGAGACTTATGGGATGAGGACGCGTCCGGGTGGGATTGGAACAAGGTGCATGATTGGCTTGGCCCGGCGGCTTTGGCGCGCCTGGCTGCCTCACAGTTGTCGATCCAGGACGCGGAGGATGTGCTCAGTTGGTCTTCCAATCCGGGTGGCGTCTTCATCCTAGCTTCTGCCAGAGCCATCATCAGAGGCATCGAAGTCATGACCTCCCCTTCCGCCAAGTTTTGGCACACGTGCATTCCAGTAAAATGGTCCATTCTCATCTGGCGTGCCGTGCGCCGAAAACTCCCCACGGATGATGCCGTCAAATCTTTCGGCTACTGTCTGGCGTCCAAATGCCACTGCTGTGTTGACCCCCATCAGGAATCCGCCGTCACGTCCTCCTCAGTGGGGATTCTGCCTCTTGCATTTGGACACAACTTCAACACAGGTTCAAAATGGCCCCGATGAACGGGGGCATCAACGATCTGCTGGCCAGCTGGAACACTTCTCACGGGCATCAGATCGTCGCTGCCACCGCTTTTTGGGTATTATAGAAGAATAGAAACAAATTCAGATTTGAAGGGCGCCAATTCCCACTTCAGCAATTGTCCAGAGAGGTGGTTCGGCAAATATTCAAGAGAAGGAGGTGTTGCACCCACACCTCGAAGCAGTTTTGGGATGTCCTGGATTTCTGACAGGGGCCGGGGCGCGGGTCCTTTGGGACCTTGCTTTGTCCGCCTAACTTTCTGATGCTCGGTATCCGTACCGTTTTGTGGGCAACCCCTTTTCTTTCTCTCTTTGTTTTGGTGGGCTTTCGCGCTTGGCGCGTTTACTTGTATAGGCTTCGGCATTTTGCGCCTATCTTTCAATAAAGGTTTTCTTTCCTAAATATATATATATATATATATATATATATATATATATATATATACATATATTCACTTTATTTTTATAACAGCTAATGGACTAGTGACAAGAGCAATGTCTGTAAACCCAAAAATCTGTATAGTCTAGATCCCAAAATACACAAACCTGTCTAAGGAAAATAGTTATCCTATTTCGAAAGTAATATTCGATCAATATCAACAAAGCAAAATTATATAGATATATAACAATTAATTAGGAAAAATAATTTGTTGACCAATTAAATTAAGATACGAAGTATACACTCAAAATAAATATCAACACGGACGTCTCATGACTTACTACAAGCCTACACGGGCTTGGGCTCGGTTCGGGCCCAGTCCGGACTATTCTGATATAACCGAAACGCCTAAAAGTCAAAATATTAATAAATAACTAATTAAAACATTTATAGGGATTAACTCGCAACTTAGTCTGGTTTTCCTAGTTAGGAAACACTTAGGGCTGGGTCTTCCCTACCAGGGCTAATACACTAGTCAAAGCACGCCATTACACTATCCGTGCAACGATTCCTAGTCGTCTTGTACTCTAAAACTCTACCATGGCTAAAGGCATCTACCGTAATAATTAACTAAATAATTATTTAAAAATCTAAAAAAAATCACCATCCAAATAAGTAAGTAATAAAAATCTTTCAAGAATTTTCAGGAAGGGAAGCTACACATGGGGCCTGCTCAACCAATCCGTGACCGAGTACGATATCATAGTTCGACAATGGCATCACGAACAGACTCATATCCAACTCTCGACCTCCCAAATCAACTCTCCGACCCTTGCAAATATCACTAACGAGGATAATACTACCCCCGGTCGTGATCTTGTAAGTCCTAGGCAATAATTCAGATACAAGGTGGTGTCTAATGACAAAAGATACAGACACGAAGCTGTGGGAGGCCCCTGAATCGAACATCCAAAAGCTGGAATGGAGTCAAGAAGAATAGAACCTGCAATCAGCTCTCCAATAACCTCTGCATCCTCAGCTGCCATGGCAAAAGCTCGCCCTTGCTGACCTCCCCTGGCCTGCTGCTGATACTGAGCGAACCTCTGCTGCAGAGTCTGTAAGGGTCCCTTCTGCTGCACTACTGGAGCCCTAGCTCCCGCTCCCTGAGCTGCTCGTCCTGAAGACATGGAATACTCCTTCAGCTAGTGCTCCGTCGAACCGCAGAGTAGACACCTCCCGAGCCTCTTCCTGTAGTCATTCCATACATGCCCTGGCTTCTTGCAGAAGCCACAACTAATGGGCTGCTGCCTGAGTGCCTGTAGCTGAAACTTTAGTTGCTGTTGCTGTACCGGCTGGAAAGGTGCACGGCCCTGCCTCTAGAACAACTGTAGATCGAACTGCCTCTGCTGCTACTGATGCTGCTGCTGAAAGTGAGGTCTCTTGGCCAATCCTCCGCTACCGCTGGCTCCATGAGCGTCTCGTCCCCTATTGAGCTTCAGCTCAAGATCAACCTCTGTTGCTAGGGTACCCACCAGAATCTCCTCAAAAGTGGCACTCTGGTTTCTCTTGGTCAAGGACTTGACCTTCTTGACTAATCCCTTCTAGAATCTCTGGGCCTTCGCCGTCTCACTGAGTCACTCAACAAATCTGTCCAAACGACAGAACTCCCCAACGTACTCCTCGACAGTCTGACTGCCATGAACTAAGCTCTCAAACTACGTCTCCAGGGCGCCAAGAGCTGTGTCAGTGAAAAACTTCTCCTTGAACAACTTCTTGATGGTTGCCCAAGTCTGACCCTCTGTACCGACCCTCGGGTCTGTCTGATACCATGTGCGGGCCAGGTCCCATATCTAACTACCTGTCGCCTCAATCTGCAGTCATACTAGAATCTCCTCTAGCCAGAAGATCTCCTCGATGTGCTCTATCCAGCCATCCGTATACAGAATCCCCTTAGTGTCGCAGAAGTCCTGCGGACGCATCTGCTGTAACTCCTGGATCCCTGGCATCCTCGGCTGATACGGTTGTATTTGGGCTGCCTGGGGTTGCGCAATAACTCTCTCCACTGTCGTCAGGGCAAGCTGATAGGCAATCTCTATGCCATGCTAAAAATGAGCAGACTGCTGTCGGTGGGCCTCCACCATCCTTTTAAAGGAGTCGAACAACTGCGCTGCGTTAACCGATCCGAAAGGTGGTAGCTGCCGAGAGAAATCAGGAACGACGGAAGAAGGTCTTTGTACAGGCGGAGGTGCACCTCTAAATACAGCAGAAATGCCAACCTAAGCTGGCACAACAGGAGCTGCGATCTCGAGTCCCTGCTGAACAGGACGAGAGGTAGTCGACCTCTCGATAGTATCCCCCGGACCGGAGCGATAAGATCGTGTCTCCATAACCATCCTGAAGACAGATCAAAACAAGAAGCAATTACTGAGAATGAAGCAAAAAATCGAAGGAGGACAGTTCACTTTTTCAAAGGAAAGCATTTAATCAACAAAAATTTAGATAAAAAGTATTGGATCAGAGTTTTTCTAATATGATTGAGTACCTTAAAACTATATCCTATATCCTACTGCAGGCTGTAGTGATACTCTAGTTCGAATAACACTACAAATCTATAACTGCATGGGCTACCACTAAAAACGTGTCACGACCCGCACCCAATGTAGGGGCACAAGAAGTGCGTACGTCCAGCCTCTACCGCAGTGTCGGCGGTAGAACGTTGTCCTAGGTCACATACATCTAATAATTATAAGGTACCTGTACAATATATACTCTCCGAACGGAGGACAATATAAAAATGTACAACTCAATCACAGCTAAGGTAGAAATACGACAAGATAGATAGATTTGAAAGTTGCCAAATGAAATACAACAAGAGAAGAAGTCTAAGTTGTAGAAGCATAGAAAAGAATAAAGAAAGGTCTATGTGACAAAGAATCTCCATGCGGCTCAGAGAGCCCATGCGGCTCAGGGTTCCATGCGGCTCAAACGTCTATGCGGCTCGGATAGACCCAGAGCCACGTGGCATTCGACAGTTTTTTTCCTTCATCTTTGGCAGCATTTAGTGCCCTGACGGCTGAAAGCTCTGACAAAAGACAACTCTGACATAAAGTCGCAATAATGACTGACATAATGGCACGTTCCTAGGGAAGAGGAGAATATCTTCTCACAGCTGGCAGAACCCATCAAATCCCGAGGCATGCGGCTGCTGCATTTATGCGTCCGCCCATCTTCATGCGGCTGCATCCTTTATGCGGCCGCCCATCAGCATGCGGCTGCCCACTTTATGTGGCCGCCCATCTTCATGCGGCTGCATCCCTTATGCGGCCTCCCATCAGTATGCGGCTGCCCACTCCCATGCGGCTGCCCGTCTTTATGCGACTGTTCATTCCTATACGGCTGTCCATCTTCATGCGGCCGTTCATCCTCATGTGGCCCACTCATATGCGGCTCTACCAAGATGACCCAGTGAGGACACGTGGCGCTTGTCACGACGATTGAGACATGTGGCAGTCTTATCTTCTTGGAATTATGGGTACTAACAAATCCTAACTAAATCAGATTTGTTGCAATCACCATAAGTGCCCAAATCAAATCAAATCGAGCAAATTAGACACGTGGCAGGCCATTACAAGTCATAAATATTCATGGCAATCAACATTTATTGTCCACAGAGATTTAATGCAATCACATTAATTGCTTAAATCTATTATATTCTAGATGGACGGCCCAGATTAATTAACTCTCAGGCCGCCGACTTTTAAGAATGGATAATCATTGCAAAATCCTAATGATGCCCCCCACTCTTATATATAGCAAGGTGCCATTCCCTTGCAAATCCCCCCGGATCCAGAGATAATCAGAAAGAGAATATACAGATATCGAAAGGACAGAGGAGCATATACAGAAAGAACAAGGAGAGCATTTCTTCGTCAACGCCAAGCAGTTCTTCTCCAGAGCCAAGGCTGCACCCGATCGTCCAAGGAGTAAGGCAGAGCTGCCGTCGCTTTCCCAAGCCTCTATCGTCTCTTCCCAGAATCTAAAATAAACAATTGTACTTAGATTGTTGTACCTAGGTTTTCGTCCCTAGGCTTTCTTTGTACGAGCGAGTTTGTATTGTGAGTCTAAGTTCAGTCCTCTGATAATTGTTCTATTCTTTTACAATCAATGGCAAACACGATGGCGACTCTGCTGGGGACAAACTTCTCCACGGCTGAGGAGTTGGTGATGCAATCCGATACAACCAAACTTGGCTCCACACAACAGAAGATGGTCGTCCGCTTCGACCAACAGGCGTTCGAAGAAATGCTATCCGAAGGAAGCGCTGGCCCGGTCCAGAAGGGAACCCGCACAAAGAAGGCTCGCAGGAAGTGGAGGCCAAAATCATTTGCTCCTCCCCAAGCTCTGGACGAAGCACTCTCTGCTGCCCAAGACGGCGAAGGCAACTCTCATACGGCCCCCACTTCAAGCCAAAGAAAATTCTGCTGTCCCCAAGTCTGGCAGAGGAAAGCACTACGATGCTGGACTTGCAGGGGCAAAGATTAATTCTATGTGCTCCACGAAGAAGCCGAACAAAAGCGCTAGCTGCAAGACCAAGACTCATGCACCCAAACTTGCCAGCCGTATGAATAATCTCCATGCGGCCGAAACTGCCAGCCAAATGCATAACACTCATGCGGCCAGGATTTCCAGCCGCATGGAGAAGACCTATGCGGCTAAGACTTCCAGCCGCATGAAGAAAGCCCATGCGGCTACGATTGCCAGCCACATAAAGACTGTTGATTCCAGCCGTATGCCGCCTACCCCACGCGGCTCAGTCTTCGACCGCCTCTCCTATGGTCCTGATCTCTTGTGCTCCCAAGAAGACGTGTCTGACTCTCTCCATCACCACTTAGACTCTTCCTACTATGTGCCCTCACGCACTAGAGTGAAGAAGTCTAGGACAGCACAAGCTTGGCAAGCTCAATCCGCTGTCCCAACCTCTGACCATCCGAACGTTCCACATACTGTTATGTGGGCCTCTGATGGGAAGTTGTACAGAACCACTCGAGTCCAGCCCCCGACGGCAAACGGACATGATGGTTCCCAAAAGTCTTCCAAAATCTAGGGAGCAAACATGGTCATGTCAGACCCATCTGACTTGCGTGAGGTTATCTGCCACAAACACAAGGAAAGAGAGGGTGCCTCGGGGTGCAAAGAGTCCTCCCACAGACGTCACTGTACCCAAGTCATCGTCAACTGCTGCTGCAATAATACGACGGTACGAGAAGACCGACAGTCCGTCTTCCAAAGACTGCAACAACCATGTTCAGAAGATGAGGCACTTCCCGTCGTCTCCTGCAACTCTGCTCAGAAAATCTCCGCCGATGGGAGAGGGAAGAAGACCAATGTTTCCAGCCCGAAGATTTTGACCACTATGACTAAGAGACTGTCGTCTAAGTGGGTGCCCACCACCGGAGTTTTCTAAGGTACCCGTTCAAAGACGAAATCTGCTACTGTGGGAGATTCATCGTCCACATCACTGGAGGTTGCTGGAACTAGGGGTAGCACTCCTCCGAACCTCCACGACAATATAATGTTCCAAAAAAACGAGCTGGGGAAAATAACTCTCCTATCAGATGCAATAAATCTTGACGTCCCCGAGGACGTCCACAATTCCCAAGACGAGGCAAACTCGGAAGCTGGGGGTACTGTTCCTTCTGAGTCCGAACCAGAGGAAGACATTCCCATATACCTCGATGACTTCTCATTACAGGGGTATGAATCGGAGTGTACGTCATCTACCATCCCTTCCACTTCTCCTCATGTGAAGACGGTATTCATGACAGACAGCAACCAAGATGGTCCCAATGATCGCCAACGCATTGATACTCTGGAGGCCATACTGTGCACTTTGGTCAAATCCGTGGACGAGATCAAAGCAGCCCTCCCTACTCTGCAAGCAGGGACGCCTGGCCAAACAAACTTGGGTCCCGCGGTCAATGCAGACTCGAACTCAGCGGCACCGAATTCGGGCAATATTCCTCCTGAACTATCGTCTCCTACAGCTACAGACGAGGCCAGGGAGGCAAGACGAGAGGTCTAGGAGCTCCGGGCCATGTTCCATGCCCAAAAAAACTGCAAAGACCTCAGGATACGATAACCGTATCCCGCTGCGTGGAGAGATGTTCCCTTCCCTCTAAAATATAAACCATTCCACATCAATCCATATGATGGGAAGACCTCTGCAAATCGGTACATCACTTACTTCGAGGTTACTACCGACCATCTACCCTATGACGATACCATCCTTACACGATTATTCATTGGGGCATTAGAAGGGGTCACTTTTGACTGGTACCGTAACCTGCCAGACAACTGCATCCACTCTTTCGCCAGCTTCAAGTACATGTTCTTGAAGAGATTCTACGAAGTAGGACAGGACATCACAATGTCCACCCTCATGGACGTCATTCAAGGAGAGAAAGAGCTGACAAGGGACTATATTGAGCGGTTCTGCCAAACGCCATGAAGCTGCAGTCCGGTAATCTGGATTCCTCCTTAATTAAAATTTGCCAAAAGAGACTGCTTCCAACCATCAGCCTCTGGATGGGTGAAAGTCAATTTAAGGACTGGAAGATGTTTATCATCAGTACCACTAGTGCCGAAGACAGGTTGAAGAAGACTCGCCAACTAGGATTGCACATCTCAGAGGAAGAGGACAAGGACAGGCGTTCTAATGCTAACAACAACAATGGGGGTAGCTCCATCAACAATCGGGATAACAAGGGCTAGCAGGCTATGGTGGCCGACACAACACAGAAACCTGAGTTAAAATCGGCAGACAAACAATGGCCGCAAATGACCTACTCCTTCGAAGACAGCCACGTCAAGCCCATCTTAGACATGCTCATACAAGAAGACAGAATTCAGCTCCCTCCGCCAAGACGGGAACCTCGGCCGGCGAAAATAGAGAGCCCAAAGTACTGCCATTACCACCGCTACGTCCACCATGCTACACACGACTGCTACCAACTGAAACGATACATCCAACATCTCATCGATTCGAACGCTCTGGCCATTGATTTCGAAGAGGTAACCGTGGTAGCCAATATGGTGTCAGTACAATTTTGCAGCTTCCCTCCAACAGAAACTCAAGACGGTGTGGTACCCATCCCTCTGGCGACAATGGAGATTGTTAATCTTCTACCTCCCCGCGATCAGGCTGCTGGTCTAGTGTCCCTTACGACATCACGGGGGGAGGTCATGGGGGTCCATTCGGACCTGGTACTCAAGGTGACTCAATCCACATCACCTTCCATTCACAAGAAGAAGAGTAGAAAAGTTAGATCCTGCCGCACAATCTCGGCAGATGTCGAAGAAGTCACGGCTGTCGTCACCCGGTCTGGAGCACAATCCCAACCTGTGACTGATAACTCGGTTGAAAATCATCAGCCAGCTACTGCTGACGCTCCAAGACCTTCTCAGCCTCCGGCGACCGACAAGCCAAGGCCGAAGGAGACTCGCTTTGACAAATCCCTCCGGAAAGTGGCACCGCAGAGGCTGGAGAGGCCCTACAACTTCGAATTCTTGGGCAATTGGCTAACACACCGGCCAAATTATCATTATACGAGCTCCTGAGACTCTTAAAGGATGTCCACACGACTTTGAGCGATGCACTCCAGAATACTGACGCCTATCTGGCTCAGGTCAACCTCACAGTAGAGAGCCCACCTGCAGATCTCCAAGACAGCGCTTGCACGAGAGCGATGCCCAATATTGTCTTCACTCCACAGGATATGCTCATCAAAACCAACCTGCACGATCGACCGTTATATTACACTAGATACATCGGCGAAGTAAAGGTGGATCGGATGCATATTGATCCAGGTTCTTCCATAAGCATCATTCCGAAGGGTCTGTTACATCATATTCGTATTCCTATGCATTGCCTGACACCAACAAGTTCCGCCGTCAGCGGTTTCAATTCGGGCAGGAGCTACCCGATTGAGAAGATTCGCCTGAAGTGCCAAATCGGCGATCTTCAGTCAGAAGTAACCTGATCGTGCCTTCCACGTTGTACCAGTGCTTCAAGTATGTCGACAAACACGGCTTCGTGAGGACAAATTTTGTCGACATCGATCCCTTCAAAGGGGTCGAATCCTACTACTCAGACTCCTGCTTATACAAAAATTCGAAGAGGCACCTTGGTGAAGGAGATGTGCAAGCTTGTACCGAGACAACCACACGATCAGAATAACCTCTGACGATCTACCTCCAAGCTCGTAAACCTGGCAAGTCCGCACCCCTTACAACCACTTTGCATAAGGACGCAATCAGCCTCTCGGCACAAGAAGAGCAAATAATAATCCGGCTTCCAAGGTTCGGCCAAGCGCAAGATCCACAACATAGCCACTGATAATCAGACTACCTAGAGTCGGCCAGCCACAAATGGAGAAGCTCAACCCCTCCGACAAGCCAATGACGATACCCCTTTCCAAGTAAAATTGTCACCCCGACGCAAGGTCTGGGGCTTCTAGCGAGCCAACAACTCCCCGTCCAGCATCTAGTACCAAACTGGGGGTCGTTAGTCTGCCAACAACTCCACGTTCGGCCCCACCAATAGAACCCCTGATGATCAAGCTGCCCAGGTCATCCTCTCAGTGTTCATTTATATAGGGGGTGGCTGAAGAAGAACCGGAACTGGCCAAGTATGTGGCTGCTTACACTGATGTTCCCTCTGCAGATGATGTAATCCCGCTAGAAAAGATACCTTACTTCATCAATAAAGGGCTATCTTTGAACTATCTCGAGCTTAATAAGCTTTGTACAATGTATGCTATGGAACACGGTATAGGCACTCATCAACACACATAGGTGACAAATGTTTACACCGCAAATCAGCTTACTCCGGTGGAAGACACTTAACGCATAATCGAGGGAGGGGACCATCTAATCATCTTCGGCCGAAAGGATGATCCACATCCCTTCACCATAGAGAAGGTCGATCTTGAATCAGATGCCTGGAGACTGCCTCTGTATCTTTATAGCCCCTGATCCAAGTACCTCATGCAAAAACAGGGGTATGATCTGGAGACTACGCCAGGCTTAAACTACGACACTGGTCGATGATTACCTTTAAAGCCCCCAGTTCCGGCTGGCAAACCACGGGACTACTATAGCAAGACTCGATATGGATTAGGGTATGTTACACCTGCAACGACCCCTGAAAGTTCAGATGAGGAATGCGACAGGCATTCACACTCAACCGGGTCACCAACTTCTGATTCAGATGCCAGCATCGGAGACGTATTCAGACAAGTCCTGTCAGTCAATATGGCATTCACCGACGCTTACGAAGAAGATGAAGACATTTCCGAAATCCTCGAGTTAGAGCCGTAGGCCCAATAGCTGGATGCACGATAGAAAAAGTGGTTCGAACAGAAAGAACCTCCTACTAAAGATGAGGTTATACCGGTCGACCTCGACAGCGAATCTTCTCCGAAACCAATCTTTGTCAGTAAAGACCTGACAGACGAAGAGCAAGAATTACTACTGGAACTCGTCAAAGAATATATTGATGCTTTCATCTGGAACTATGAAGACATGCTAGGGTTAAATCCCGATATTGCTCTTCACAAACTCAACATTCGGCCAGATGCAAAGCCAGTCAAACAACAACAACAACACTTTCGCCCAGGCATCATGGATGCAATCGAAGCCGAAGTCAACAAATTGATAGCCAGCGGCTTCATTCGTGAGAAGCAACACCCAGACTGGGTCGCCAACATAGTACCGGTCCTCAAGAAGAATGGAAAGATTCGAATCTGCATCAACTTCCGCAATCTGAACGAGGCATGCCCCAAAGACGAGTTCCCTCTCCCTATCACAGACATCATCGACAACACATGCGGCTTCGAACGCATGTCATTCATGGATGGCTTCTCGGGTACAACCAAATTAAGATGTCTCCCGACGACGAAAAGCATACATCATTCCGAACACCAATAGGCACGTTCTGCTACACAGTCATGCCTTTCGGTTTAAAGAACGCTGGTGCCACCTATCAAAGAGCTATGAGCATTATCTTCAGGGATCACTTACGCTTGACTGTGGAGTGCTATGTTGACGACATCGCCGTTAAAAGCCGCTCTAAGGAAGATCATCTGCATGATCTAAGGACAGTGTTCGACCTAATAAGAACGCACAATTTGAAAATGAACCCTATGAAGTCCTTCCTGGGCGTATCCAGTAGGAAGTTCTTGGGCTTCATCATCACCTCCCAGGGTATCCACGTAGACCCTGAGAAGACGAAGGCAATCATAGAGATGGGTCCCCCGAAAAATCTCCGAGAACTTCGAGGCCTCCAAGGGAGGTTAGCTTACATCAGGAGGTTCATTTCCAACCTCTTCGGACATTGTCAGCCATTCATCCATCTCATGAAGAAGGGCGTCTCATTCGTATAGGACAAAGAATGTCAGCGTTCCTTCGACAGCATCAAAGAATATTTGTCGAACCCTCCGGTTCTGGTGGCCCCGGTTGCTGGAAAACCATTCCTGCTCTATGTACGAGCAATAGAGCATTCCCTCGGTGCCCTGCTAGCATAAAATAATGATGCAGGCCATGAATAAGCTATATATTACCTTAGTCGAATGATGATCGGGCCAGAGCACCGATATACCACCGTGGAGAAGGAGTTCCTCGCCCTGGTGTTCGCTATTCAAAAGATGCGGCACTATGTCACAGGACAAACCATACATGTGATTTCATAAGTCAACCCTCTCAGGGTCCTCATGACTAAACCAGGGGCACTCAGCTCTCGCCTCGCTACATGGGCAATATTACTATCCCCTTACCATATGATCTTCGTCCCACAAAAGGCTGTTAAAGGTCAAGCCCTGGCAGACTTTTTGGCAGCCCACCCAGGTTCGGAGTTGTCCAGAATATATGAAGGAATCCCAGATGAGGTTGCCGACTCGCATGCAACCTCTCACGATGATATATGGCGGATGTTCTTCGACGGCACCTCAAGGACCGGACCTAAGGGCAACATCATCGTCGGAGTCGGGGTGGTGCTGGTTTCTCCTTCCGGATTGGTGATCAATCGCGCTTACTCCCTCACAGAACCCTGTTCTAACAATGTGGCCGAGTACAACGCTTTAGTCATTGGTATCCAACTTGCAAGAGAGCTGGGGGTAAAATACCTTGAAGCATACGGCGATTCATAGTTAATCGTCAATCAGATTCGGGGTGCATACGAGGTTCTCCATGAAGACATGATCCCCTATCACCAAATAGCAATCAACATCATCTCGTTATTTGAAGGGTTCATCATTGAACCCGTTCCCAGACTCCAAAATATCGAAGCCGATGCCCTAGCTGGCCTTATCGCTTCCCTAGCGGTTCCGAACTATGCTCGCCAATCGGTGGATGTGGTAGGCCATGAACTAGTCTGTCCCAAGAATAATATTCAATTCGTGGTGAGTTATTTCGCTCAGACGATCGACGAAGTACCAGACTGGAGACTACAATTCATTGACTTCGTAGTCTACGACATTCTGCCGGAGGACCCGAAGGAAGCCACCTCTATCAGAAGGCATTCTCTTAGATTCTTCTATGATACATAGACAAAAATGCTGTATCACCGATCCTACGATAGATTATTGCTTCGATGTCTGTCAAATACAGAAGCCAAGAAAGCCGTACACGAAGCTCATGACGGTGTCTGCAGGGCCCATCAGCCTGGCCCAAAATTGTAAGACCGACTTCGCCGAATGGGCTACTACTGGCCCACGATGGTAGAAGATACGATAGACCATGCAAGAAGGTGCAAAGCTTGCCAAGTTCACTCAAACTTCATCTACCAACCATCCAAATTTCTACATCCGACAGTGGCATCCTGGCCATTCGAAGCATGGGGAATGGATATCATCAGTCCGATCGCTCTACCTTCTTTCCGAGGACATCGCTTCATACTTGCCATCACAGATTACTTCTCCAAATGGGCAGAAGCTGTCCCGCTTACAGAAGTAAAGACTTCAAACGTGATCAGCTTCCTCAAGCATCACGTCATTTATCGCTTTGGACTGCCCAGAAGGATCATCCATGATAATGGTCCGCAGTTCGCAAGCCACGCCTTCTATCGGTTCTGCGACAAGCACCGTATCCAGAATATTGCTTCAATGCCATACAACCCAGCGGTGAATGGGTTGGCAGAAGCATTCAACAAAATAATCATCAAACTTCTTAAAAAGTTCGTATCGTCCAACAAATACGACTGGAACGAGAAGCTTGGTGAATGTTTATGGGCGTACCGTACTACAATTCGAACAACCACAGGGAACACACCATTCTTCTTGGTGTACGGGAGTGAGGTAGTTCTCCCATTGGAGACTAAAATACCCTCGCTCTGCGTCGCTCTTACTTACCAATTGACGACAGATGATAACTATCGTCACCGTCTACAAGAGTTGGAGGCCTTAGATGAAAAGCGCCTCTTGGCTCAGCAACGAATTGAGCTTTACCAAGAACGCATCTCCGGAGCCTTCAATAAGAAGGTCAAAATCAGAACATTCCAAGTGGGCGATCTCGTTCTGGCATTTCGGAGGTGTAATAACCATTGTTCGTATTACGTATCTCGGTATACGTGTACCTGTATTGCTTGGTTCGGCCCAACTTGACTTGGTTCGGCTTGGTTTTGTATGGTTCGATTTTTGTGTGAACCAAACCACTCCCACCTACCACTTTTATTAAATATCTCACCTACCACCACCCTCTTCATTAAATATCCCACTAACATTTCTCTCTCTTCATTACTTCTTCTTCTCCACCATTACTTCTTCAACCACCAAGAAAGAAAGAGAGAGGGAGAGCTTAGGCAAGTGCATCTTGCTTCATAGAGGAAGCCCATTTTTATTGTTCCATTGTCTTCCTCATGTGTTTCTAACCCATTTTAGTATTTAGCATTTTTTATTCCCATGGTTAAATTTGTGTAGATATAGCTTTGTGGTATTTTTGGTTTTCCAGGATTTTGATCTATCAAACTTGTATATTTTGCTAAGTTGATGATCCCATGTTACAGAGAATTTCGTTTGGTCCAATTTAGCCTATGGGATTTTGCTGAGCCGCATGGGCATTGTTAGCACAGCCGCATGCCTTTATTCATTTAACATTGAATGCATTTAATGCATACTCCAGATGCAATCAGCCGCATGGACTCACGCAAACAACAGTTGCATGCATGCAGTAAAGTTGGCCATACAGCCTTATTTACATTATTAATACTCATGGCCAAATTCTGTAGCTGTATGTACTAGCACTTGGCTGCATGAGCTAATTGCTAGCCGCATGCAAAAGCCAATAGTGAGCGACATGAGTCTTCCACAGCCCTTGCCTTTTATATTTAATTGCTAAATGTGTGCTAGTGCTAAATAATTATCCCCGGATACGATGGTGACCCGTTGTGGTGCACTTTTGACATGACGTGATAGTGGCCTGACGTGGCGTACTCCTGACAGTGAACATGACATAACAAGATTGGATGGCCTGGACGCCGTGGATGATTGTGTTTGTACAATTGAATCGGTAATGTTTGCATCATGTCTAGGACAGGGATCCCTGAGTAACACGGTCAGGGGTACCTGCTGTAAATGGCTAAGGCTAATAACTAGAATAATTCAGTAGTCATGAGAGATTTCTCCAGCTATAGGCAATCCTATTATCCCGGCCACTATTGTGGGACTTGCAGCCTGCCGACGAGTAGGGCACAAGTTTAAATTCACTGATATATGGAAAGAATAATGTATTGCTTAATGAACCCAAGTCGCCTGGATAACCTGGATTAGCTGCAGGGCTTGTGGCTGCAGGAACATCTCACTGCATGTGGTGATAACCCTAGTTAGCTAATGTAGAAAGCCGTAGTCATTTATTGGCCGAAAACGATTATATGGTGTAGTTTCAGTGCTCGATTATTGCAAGCTTGATCGCATAATTGTCACTTTTAGCAATAAAGATCAGAGGCTGAGTTCTATTCAGGTGAAGGGTTACAACTCCGGTCCTTGTTTGGTTTAAGGGTTGTAACCTGGCTTCCGAAACAGTTCAAAGTCCTCTCTTCGTTAATTGTCTTATCGCTCCCTACGTCATGCTTGTAATGTTTTATCTTACCAACAAGATTGGAGACGGAGTTCTATTCAGGTGAAGGGTTACAACCCCGGTCCTTGTTTGGTTTAAGGATTGTGACCTGGCTACTTGAATGGTTCCCTCGTACTCCATTATGACTGTTGTTATTCTTTTACTTCAAGTTCTTTTAATTGCTTTAATATATATATATATATTTTTTGATGTGCTAGTTTTAGTTCTTAAGTGAAGCCTCCTTTGTGGCACTTGCTCCTTCTGGGATCTGACCTAGCTGGTTTTGTGTGGCCAGATTTTGGAGCTACCTCAGAGGATCTACCGACCTTCCAGCCCGATGGTAACCATCAGGCGTGACCAGGGCAACGAGTGGGTTTATTTTTGCTCTCCCACTCTACTGTAAAAATTTTATTTTGAGGCGTTTAGCCGACGAGCACCTGTTAGCTCGTATTGCATACCTTATTATTATCTGTCTACGGGCTGTAACATGATTGACAGATCCTAGGGTTGATTATGTATGACTAAACTCTTGCTAGTCCTCACATTTTGTAACGACTAGCTTCATGATCAGCTGGATATGTAATGTTTGGGATGCCTTACTATTGTATATTTGGTGATCTTACATCTTGTAACTTTACTCGCTTGCTTGAGATTGAGACAATTAGGCTTGTTATTGACCATAGGAGACTGATGGATTGTAGTTAAACCCTCATGTATCTAGACAGCCGTGACCGTATAGTGGGGTAGATTCTATTTCATTATATGTAGCTGGCTATGTATGCCCCCGCTCTCCAGTATTCTGGTTCTGAGGCATTACATGGTTTAAATGGTGGCCCATGCAGGTCTTGTAAATCAAGATATATGAGGGTTTACCGAATAGATGTCTCAATCAGCACTCGTCCTTGATCTCTGCCCGACTTTTCTAATCCCTGGGATTCTTGACCTGATTACATGCTTGTATCGTTGATCTGTCTGGGTCCTTCCTTATTGTTCCCTATGTCATCTTCTTCAGTGGCATTATCCCTGGACCTGCCGATCAGAAAGGCGAAGTGCTTCCCGTGGACCAGCAGCAACAATAAGACCAGGCCCAGCACTCAGGAGCATCCTTCCAGGCCATGCCTTTCGGAGATCCAGAACCCCCGGTACAGTCAGCCCAGACCGCGAGGCAGGATGTTGGAGCCTTAGTTGGACTTATCAGGGAGTTGCTTGCATCTCAGGACCGTCGAAGAGATGCCTTGCATCTGGCCATGGCAGATGCTCTGGGCAGAGGTGGACATCATGGGAGCAGTACATCGAACAGTTTCAAGCGCCTGAACCCTCCATTCTTCGATGGCAGCGAAGACGCTATCGCTGCTGATACGTGGCTTCAGGATACAGAGGTGATATTAGAGGCGGTGAAGACCCCGAAAGATGAGAAGATGGCTGTAGTGCACCTTCAGTTATTGGATCTAGCCCGCAGCTGGTGGGTGGTTCAGGCCGTTGGACTAGTGGCGCCTATTGCCTGGGCAGTATTTCGTGAGAGGTTCCGGACCAAGTACATCGATGCGGTGGATCGGTACGATCTTCAGACCAAGTTTACCAATTTAAAGTATATGGGCAGGACGGTCGATGGGTATACGGCCGAGTTTTCCAGGCTTAGTCTGTTTGCTCCCATCTTGGTGGCGATCGAGTTCGATAGAGCCCAACAATTTTAGCAGGGACTCCACCTAGAGATTTTGCTGGCGGTGGAGCAGTTTGAGCATCAGACTTTTGATACGGTATTGAGGGCAGCTAGGAGGCATGAGTATACCTCCCAGAGGATTCTGGACAGGACCGGAGGTCGAAAGCGATCTTACGGCCAGATGAATCAGTCATCAGCGCCAGCCCCGACAACTAGGGCTTTGACCATTGGAGCTCCGAGGAGGGCAGCATCCGTTACGTCGGTTCAACATTCAACCCCAATGCACCCTCAGCACCAGAAGCAGAAGCAGTCTTCCCCCATGGGCTGCTCTTATTGTGAAAAGCCTGGGCATATTGTTTTAGAGTGTCGTAAGGCTCGAGGATTGTGTTTGCTTTGTGGAGCGCCAGACCACAAAGTAGGGTCTTGCCCATTCAGGACTGACTCATCACCAGCTAGGACCAGTTCATCAGTGAGGGGACCAGCCCCAGTACCAGTCCAGCAGCAGTTTTCATTCCCGAGGCCATTGCCGACGAAGACCCAGGCTTTTCATCAGCAAAGGCCTCAGCAGTTTGCCCAGGCGCAAGTCCAGAATAGGCAGCAAGGATTCCAGCAGAAAGGGCCGGCACCCAGAGGACACGATCAAGTGTTGGCTTTGACCATGGGAGAAGAAGGAGTGGCACGAGGTGAGGTAGTGGCAGGTACTATTCTCGTTAACACATTTCCCGCTTCAGTGTTATTTGATTCTGGTTCATCGCATTCATTCATGTCTACACGATTTGCGACACGAATAGGACTGGAGTCCGAGTCGTTGTCAGTAAGGCTCAATATACTTACTGGTAACAGTCTTGTGGAAATAGATAGAGTGTTTTCCTCATGTCGAATTGTGGTTATCGGTAGAGAGCTTCCCGCTAGGCTGATAGAATTTCCGATGGCCGATTATGATGTGGTCTTTGGGATGGATTGGTTGAGAGACCAGTATGCTAGGATAGGCTGCCATATTGGCAGAGTTGTTTTTAGCATTCTAGGCGAGCCGGAGTTTTCCTTTTCTCGAGGCGAAGTGGAACCTTCTCCCGCAGTGTTGCGGATGGCCATAGCAGCAGTGCAGTTACCCCGGATAGTCGAGAAATTTCCAGATGTTTTTCTGGAAGAGCTTCCAGGAATGCCGCTAGAACGGGAGATCGAGTTTACTATCGACTTGATTCCCGGGACAGCACCAGTGTCAGAGAGAGTCTACAGGATGGCGCCGTCAGAATTGGAGATATTGTACAAGATGATTGAAGAACTCAGGACCAAGGGATTCATTCGTGCTAGTGGATCGCCTTGGGGAGCCCCGATGCTTCTTGTAAAAAAAAGGATGGTACGTCCAGATTATGTGTTGACTATCGTACCTTGAACTCAGTAACAATCAAGAACATATATCCTCTCCCCAGGATAGATGACTTGTTTGATCAACTCAGAGGAGCGGTAGTATTCTCGAAGATTGATTTGCGGTCAGGGTACCACCAGATCAGAGTCAGAGAGCAGGTCATCCCGAAGACAGCCTTCAGATCCAGATATGGGCATTAGGAGTTCCTTATTATGCCCTTTGGAGCGACCAATGCGCCGGCCGTATTCATGGATCTCATGAATCGTATCTTTATGCCTTATTTGGATCAGTTCATGATCGTGTTCATAGACGATATCCTGGTCTACAGCAAGAGTGAAGCAGAGCATGAGCAGCATCTCAGAGTTGTCCTCCAGATTCTCCGAGAGCACCAGTTGTATGCCAAGTTCAGTAAATACGAGTTCTGGCTCGATCGTATTTTCTACTTGGGTCATATCATCACCAGAGGGGGAGTTGAAGTGGATACCCAGAAGATAGTGGCTATCGAAACCTGGCCAGTGCCCAGCACAGTTGCAGAAGTTCGCAGTTTTCTTAGATTAGCCGGCTATTACCGGAGATTTGTTTCGGACTTTGCTCGGATTTTAGCACTACTGACGCAGTTGACCCGCAAGGATGTGCAGTTCGCTTGGACAGCAGAATGTCAGGAATCTTTTGAGAAGTTGAAGCGAGGTTTGATGACGGCACCCGTTCTTATACTTCCTGATGGGATCGAAGGATTTTTGATGTACTGTGATGCTTCAGGCAGAGGATTAGGATGTGTTTTGATGCAGCATGGGAAGGTAATCGCTTATGCATCATGACAACTTCGTGACCATGAGAGGAATTACCTAACCCATTACTTAGAGCTGGCAGCTGTAGTGTTTGCACTTAAGTTGTGGAGGTACTACCTGTATGGAGATAGGGTAGAAATTTTCACCAACCATAAGAGCCTGAAGTATGTTTTTACCTAGAAGGACCTTAACATGCGTCAGAGAAGATGGCTAGAGCTGCTTGTGGATTATGATGTCAACCTGCAGTATCACCCTGGGAAGGCCAACGTTGTGGCAGATGCATTGAGCAGGAGAGCCGGAGTTTATTTTTTGACAGCGCAATCCGAGTTGTTGGCAGATCTTCAGAAGATGGGTATAGAAGTTGTCCTTCCTACCAATGTGGCATTGATGGCCAGTATGCAAGTACAGTCTAGTATAGTTGAGAGGATCAAGATAGCTCAGTCCTCCGATTCTAAGCTTCAGCGGCTTAGAGCAGAATGTGAAGCAGGACGACGACCATAATTATGCATTTACGAAGACGGTACACTTCGACATGGTAAGCGTCTTTGTGTACCCAGTGGAGATATCAGACAGGAGGTGATGGCGGAAGCTCACAGTTCTCAATATTCGATTCATTTTGGTGGCACAAAGATGTACCAAGACAGGAGGAGATAGCTCGATTTGTCTCTTGGTGTTTGGTTTGCCAACAAGTCAAGGCTGAACACCAGAGGCCAGCTGGACTTCTTCAGCCCTTACCGATTCCAGAATGGAAGTGGGAACATATAACCATGGATTTCGTGACTGGATTACCTAGATCTCCCGCCAGTAGAGATGATATTTGGGTTATAGTTGACAGGCTCACGAAGATGGCTCACTTTCTCCCGTTCAGAGTGGGTCAATCGACAGCTCAGCTAGCAGAGATGTATCTTCGACAGATTGTCAGACTCCACGGTATACCAGTCAGTATCACCTCGGACCGGGATTCGAGATTCACGTCGCACTTTGGCGTAGCTTGCGAGAGAGTTTGGGAACTCGCCTCCAGTTCAGCTCAGCATATCACCCGCAGACAGATGGTCAGTCGGAGCGCATGATCCAGACTCTTGAGGATATATTGAGATCTTGTACACTCGACTTCGGTGGTTCGTGGGAAGATCACCTGCACCTGGTGGAGTTCTCGTACAACAACAGTTTTCAAGCTAGTATCCAGATGGCGCCGTTCGAGGCACTGTATTGAAGGAAGTGCATATCCCCACTAGCATGGGACGATGTGGTAGAAAGGCAGATGCTTGGTCCAGAAATGATCGCTCAGACAGTTGAGGTGGTCAGGAGAGTCAGAGATCATCTTCGCGTTGCACAATATCGTCAGCACCATTGGACCGATTCTCACCGGCGTCCCCTTGAATTTTTTGTCGGCGACCATGTATTCCTGAGGATCTCGCCTAACCGTGGCGTCATTTGTTTCGGCGTACGGGGAAAGCTTAGTCCTAGATATATAGGGCCGTTCGATATTTTGGAGCGAGTAGGAGACGTATCATATCGTCTTGCTCTTCCACCGTCTCTGAGTGAGGTACATGACGTGTTCCATGTATCCCAACTAAGACGGTATATCTCGGACCCGAGTCATATCCTGGATCATTCGGAATTGGTTGTTGGTACCATCCTTTCGTATGAGGAGAGGCCCGTATCCATATTGGACCAAAGAGAGAAGATACTCAAGAACAAGACTATCAAGTTGGTCCGTGTTGCTTGGGGTCATCACTCTTTGGAAGAGTCAACGTGGGAGCGTGAGGATGATATCCGATCGCGATATCCCGACCTGTTTGACTCGTGAGGTATAATATCCTTCTTATGCCTCATGTCTTCGATTCCTTGCTTGCATGAATATTGTTTGATTGCTTAACTAGTATAACTTGCCTGTGAGTAGTATTGCTTGTCCTTGCATCTCTAGCCACTTGATTAAATTTCGAGGACGGAATTCTTTTAAGGTGGGTAGAGTTGTAATGACCATTGTTCGTATTACGTATCTTGGTATACGTGTACGTATTTAGACCCGTATTGCCTGGTTCGGCCCAACTTGACTTGGTTCGGTTTGGTTTTACATGGTTCGGCTTTTGTGTGGACCAAACCACTCCCACCTACCAATTTCATTAAATATCCCATCTACCACCACCCTCTTTATTAAATATCCCACTAACATTTCTCTCTCTTCATTACTACTTCTTCTCCACCATTACTTCTTCAACCACCAGGAAAGAAAGAGAGAGGGAGAGCTTAGGCAAGTGCATCTTGCTTCACGGAGGAAGCCCATTTTTATTGTTCCATTGTCTTCCTTATGTGTTTTTAACCCACTTTAGTATTTAGCATTTTTCATTCCCATGGTTAAATTTGTGTAGATCTAGCTTTGTGGTATTTTTTGGTTTTCCAGGATTTTGATCTATCAAACTTGCATATTTTGCTAAGTTGATGATCCCATGTTACAGAGAATTTTGTTTGGTCCAATTTGGCCTATGGGATTTTGCTGAACCGCATGGGCATTGTTAGCACAGCCGCATGCCTTTATACATTTAACATTTAATGCATTTAATAATGCATTTAATGCATACTCCAGATGTAATCAGCCGCATGGCCTCACGCAAACAACAGTTGCATGCATGCACTAAAGTTGGCCATGCAGCCTTATTTACATTATTACTATTCATGGCCAAATTCTGTCAGCTGCATGTACCAGCACTTGGCCGCATGAGCTAATTGCTAGCCGTATACAAAAGCCAATAGTGAGCCGTATGTGTCTTCCACGGCCCTTGCCTTTTATACTTAATTGCTAAAAGTGTGCTAGTGCTAAATAATTATCCCCGAACACGATGGTGACCTGTTATGGTGCACTTTTGACATGACGTGATAGTGGCCCGACATGGCGCACTCCTGACAGTGAACTTGACATGACAAGATTGGATGGCCTGGATGCCGTAGATGATTGTGTTTGTACAATTGAACCGGTAATATTTGTATCATGTCTAGGACAGGGATCCCTGAGTGCCACGGTCAGGGGTACCTGGTGTAAATGGCTAAGGCTAATAACTAGAATAATTCAGTAGTCATGAGAGATTTCCCTAGCTACAGGCAATCCCGTTATCCCGGCCACCATTGTGGGACTTGCAGCCTGCCGACGAGTAGGGCACAAGTCTAAATTCACTGATATATGGAAAGAACAATGTATTGCTTAATGAACCCAAGTCACCTGGATAACCTGGATTAGCTGCAGGGCTTATAGCTGGAGGAACATCTCACTGCATGTGGTGATAACCCTAGTTAGCTAATGTAGAAAGCCGTAGACATTGATTGGCCGAAAACGATTGTATGGTGTATTTTCAGTGCTCGATTATTGCAAGCTTGATCGCATGATTGTCACTTTTAGCAATAAAGATCGGAGGCTGAGTTCTATTCAGGTGAAGGGTTACAACCCCGGTCCTTGTTCGATTTAAGGGTTGTAACCTGGCTTCCGGAATAGTTCTAAGTCCTCTCTTCGTTTATTGTCTTATTGCACCCCACGTCATGCATTTCATATTTTATCTTACCAATAAGATTGGAGACGGAGTTCTATTCAGGTGAAGGGTTACAACCCCGGTCCTTGTTTGGTTTAAGGATTGTGACCTGGCTACTTGAATGGTTCCCTCGTACTCCATTATGACTGTTGTTATTCTTTTACTTCAAGTTCTTTTAATTGCTTTAATATTTATATATTTTTCTGATGTGCTGGTTTTAGTTCTTAAGTGAAGCCTTCTTTGTGGCACTTGCTCTTTCTGGGATCTGACCCAGCTGGTTTTGTGTGGCCAGATTTCGGAGCTACCTCATAGGATCTACCGACCTTCCAGCCCGATGGTGACCATCAGGCGTGACCAGGGCAACGAGTGGGTTTATTTTTGCTCTCCTACTCTACTGTAAAAATTTTATTTTGAGGCGTTTAGCCGACGAGCACTTGTTAGCTCGTATTGTATACCTTATTATTGTCTGCCTACGGGCTGTAACATGATTGACAGATCCTAGGGTTGATCATGTATGACTAAACTCTTGCTAGTCGTCACATTTTATAACGACTAGCTTCATGATCAGCTGGATATGTAATGTTTGTGATGCCTTACTATTGTATATTTGGTGATCTTATATCTTGTAACTTTACTCGCTTGCTTGAGATTGAGACAATTAGGCTTGTTATCGACCATAGGAGACTGATGGATTGTAGTTAAACCCTCATGTATCTAGACAGCCGTGACCGTATAGTGGGATGGATTCCATTTTATTATACGTAGCTGGCAATGTATGCCCCCGCTCTCCAGTATTCTGGTTCTGGGACGTTACATGAGGCCGATGGTCATGACTCACAAAACTGTCGGCAAATTCCAGCCAAAATAGGAAGGTCCATTTATGATTGATGTTGTATTATCCAACGGTGCTCACCGCCTTATAAAACAAAATGGAGACTTGGTCATGTTGCCCGTCAACGACAAGTTCCTGAAGAAATATTATGTCTAAACGACATTCACAACACTCCAGATTATTGAGTTATGTACCCGCCGGTACCGCTGAACTCATATTCCAAATTTTACATTATTGAGTCATGTACCCGTCGGTACCGCTGAACTCACGTTCACAATATCCCAAATCGCTGTGTCATATACCCGTCGGTACCGCTGAACTCACATTCACAATATTCCAGATCGCTAAGTTATGTACCCTCCAGTACCGCTGAACTCACATTCTCTAAATTCCAGATCGCCGAGTCATGTACTCTTTCGTACCGCTGAACTCACATTCTCTAAATTCTAGATTGCCGAGTTATGTACCCTCCGGTACCGCTGAACTCACATTCTCTAAATTCCAGATTGCCAAGTCATGTACTGTTTCATACCGCTGAACTCATATGCCGACTCCAACTCTCCCAGATCATTGAGTTATGTGCCCGCAGGTGCCTCTGAACTCACATTTCGGTCACTCTTTTAGGTAGTAAGTCATGTATGATAATACCTCTGAACTTATTTTTCTGAAAGAGCTCCTCCCTCATGATCCACTACCCGCACTCTCATTGCACAAAAAGGGTAACAGATCCACAAAATTTCCAAAACGACCATGTCGATGTTACCTCTGAGTCGTTTCACTTCCGCCAAAAATAAATTACCCCTCTACATAGAACTTCCATGTCCTCATTACCTCTGAGTCGTCCTATGTACCCCTTCATGGAGCCCACTCCTGCCATGTCCTCATTACCTCTGAGTGGGAAGGCTCCATCGAAGAAACCCTCATATTTGCCATGTCCTCATTACCTCTGAGTGAATATGTTGGTCCTCCCTCGACTTATTATCTGTACCAAAAAAACCTTCAGGGTACGCCAAGGATAATAGGTCCACAAATGTCCTCTGTTGACCACAAATATCCTCCGTTGAGTCCACTCCTACCATGTCCTCATTACCTCTGAGTAGGAAGAGTCCGCGGTAAAACCCTATACTTGCCATGTCCTCATTATCTCTGAGTAAGTATGTTGGTTTTTTTGTCATCCTATTATCCGTATCCTAAGCCAGGGTACGCCAAGGATAATAGGCCCACAAATATCCGCTGCTCACTACAAATGCTGTACTAAGTTTCCTAGTACATGTACATCATTTCCCATCATGCCCCGGGAGCCCAGCTGCTCCATGGTATTCTTTTTCCTGATACCCGGAACGTCCATGACCACCTTGCCGTGGAATTGTTCTAAGCATCCCCATCAAACTTGTTATCCATACCTAAAATCCAGGTATACCAAGGGTAACAAGTGCAAAAATAAGCCCCCCCAAGCGGGGCAAATATCTCCATAACACCACAAGCACAACAAGCAGTACAAATAAAGGGTAGAATAAAGCATACTCTTTTATTTGGAAGGATAAAGTACTACATGTTCTATGGACAATGGCCCATTTAAAGAAAGATAAAAGAAGCGAGGTTAAAAGATGGTTAAAAACGAAAACACTTGGAGTTTCTTAAAAGGCTCCCACGGGTCTATGCGGCTCGATTCAACATAGCCTTATGCGGCCCAAATTCAGTTGGGTTTCATGCGGTACTAATTCGATAGAGCTTATGCGGTTCGGTTGAGCTTATGCGGTTCTATTTAGCAGATGAGCTTATGCGGCACGTCTTAGCGAAGCTTTATGCGGCCCAGATTCATCAGGAGCTCATGCGGTCCCGTTCAAAAGGACTTCATGTGGTTCAAATCTAGAATTGCTCCTGCAACTCAAGTCCTTCTCATGCGGCTCAGACACAGGGCATGCCCCATGCGGCTCAGATATGAGAGGGCCATGCGGCCCATGCAGTATATGCGGCTTCATCATGTTGAACTTGGGCAGTTCAATAAAGATGAAGAACGAAGGCTTGTGCATAAAATATGTAACAGAGCCATGGGTTTTAGGGTTCAAAGCGTTCAATACTCCATCCAATCCTTATCCTTAAAAGCTGGGTAGACGTCAGGATGCACGGTAGGCGTTGTCGCCGACGAAGAAGCCGCTTTCTTGCCCTTCGCAGAGGCAGCTTTGGAAGACTTGGGGGCCATGGTCGTCCGACGGTCGGAGAAGAAAGACAGAGACAGAAAATTAGGGCAACAAGGGTCGAAGATGAGATAGAATAAAAAAGGCTCTCCAATTGAACGTGTTCCTATTTATAGGCAAAAGGAGAGTGCTTCGATCTGCGTGCAGCATAAAAACCGACTCTTCGGTTATCGAGATGAACCGACTAAATAAAGATCAAACCCTTGGGATCCTGCCCCGAAAAGCGGCTTCAGAATCTGACAGCAAATCAATGGTAATTAATGCAAAAGATTTGCATACGTGGCAGGATGACGTGGCAAGGAGCCCATGCGGCCGGACAGCGTATGCGGCCAGACAGTCCATACGACTGGTTGGTCGATGCGGCTCAGATGGACAGGCAGCTGAGGAGGCCATGCGTCTGGGACGTCCACGCGGCCAGAACACCCCATGCAGCCAGAGGAGTTTACACATAGCCATGCTTCTTATTCAAAGTATTTCAATTTTGCAAATTGAAAACTTTGAAGGGGGTCTTGTGGAAGCATGAAAAAGAATAAAGAAAGGTCTATGCGGCAAAGAATCTCCATGCGGCTCAGAGAGCCCATGCGGCTCAGGGGTCCATGCGGCTCAAACGTCTATGCGGCTCGGATAGACCCAGAGCCACGTGGCCTTCGACAGTATTTTACCTTCATCTTTGGCTGCATTTAATGTCCTGACGGCTGATAGCTCTAACAAAAGGCAACTCTGACATAAAGGCACAATAATGACTAACATAATGGCACGTTCCTAGGGAAGAGGATAAAATCTTCTCACAGCTTGCAGAATCCATCAAATCCCGAGGCATGCGGCTGCTGTATTTAAGCGGCCGCCCATCTTCATGCGGCTGCATCCTTTATGCGGCCGCCCATCAGCATGCGGCTGTCCACTTCATGCGGCCGCCCATCTTCATGCGGCTGCATCCCTTATTCGGCCGCCTATTAGTATGCGGCTGTCCACTCCCATGCGGCTTCCCATCTTTATGCGGCTATTCATCCCCATGCGGTTGCCCATCTTCATGCGGTCGTTCATCCTCATTCGGCCCACTCATATGCGGCTCTGTTAAGATGACCCAGTGAGGACAAGTGGCACTTGTCATGACGATTGAGACACGTGGCAGTCTTATCTTCCTAGAATTATGGGTGCTAACAAATCCTAACAAAATCAGAATTGTTGCAATCACCATAAGTGCCCAGATCAAATCAAATCGAGCAAATTAGACACGTGGCAGGCCATTACAAGTCACGAATATTCATGGCAATCGATATTTATTGTCCATAGAGATTTAATGCAATCACATTAATTGCTTAAATCTTTTATATTCGAGATGGACGGCCCAGATTAATTAACTCTCAGGCCGTCGACTTTTGAGAATGGGCAATCATTGCAAAACCCTAATGATGTCCCTCACTCTTATAAATAGCAAGGTGCTATTCCCTTGCAAACCCCCCAGATCCAGAGATAATCAGAGAGAGAATATACAGAGATCGAAAGGACAGAGGAGCATATACAGAGAGAACAAGGAGAGCATTTCTTCATCAATGCTAAGCAGTTCTTCTCCAGAGCCAAGGCTGCACCCGATCGTCCAAGGAGTAAGGCAGAGCTGCCGTCGCTTTTCCGAGCCTCTATCTTCACCCTCCAGAATCTAAAATAAACAATTGTACTTAGATTGCTGTACCTAGGTTTTCGTTCCTAGGCTTTTTTTGTACGAGCGAGTTTGTATTGTGAGTCTAAGTTCAGTCCTCCGATAATTGTTCTGTTCTTTTACAATCAATGGCAAACATAAGTGTCTAAGATAACATCTCCACAACATCCAGAATAACAATATCCCAAATAAGTACATAATGTATCCAAAATAAGACAAGGCAATAAAGTTAGATAACTAGTCTAGTTAACTAGCCTAGACTACTGGGGTAATGTCCTCTGCGAGGACTGGGTCCTCCTGGGAGTCCAGCTCGCAGGTGTCATCTAGGCCTGCTCCGTAGTACATAGGCCAAAACTCCTCTATGTCATCTGTAATATTTCAACAGGTCCAGTCAGGACAGGAACAAGCACAATACATCTCATGCAGTTCATAATATGACAGAAAATATAAGCAAGCTTTAGAGTAAGCACATGAAACGCTGAATAATATATATGAAGTAAAAGAGATGACTGTAAGAAAATATCTACTATAAGTAAAGAACTAACAGTGGCTAGTGATGTAGAGTACAAGATAGACATGTGAACGGCTTAAATTTGCACATGATTATACTAAGAGTTTGCACATGATTACACTACTTTGGAATTGTTTACATGACCATTTATACTCCTCCGTATCCCAATCAATACACAAGGATCCAGATAAGTGATGTTATTGTACATGATTTCACATGTGGGCCCATAAATGAGTGCACATGAAGCATACATAAGGGGCTCTGTGAACATAAGAGTACATGAATCAGAAGAGTGCACATAAATAATGAAAGCACATGAATACATGATGAACGTGAAAAGCATATGACATAACATATCCTGATGCTCCCGAGGGGGATAAAATCTCATGAAGGGATCTATATAGTACCATTCCGTGTTAATAACGTGACAGCATCAAGTAAAGTAATCTAGAGCATAAATATAAATTCTATCAAGTATGAAATGGTCAGAGAATATACTCGCCTGATATTCTGAGCATCCGATGAGTATAGATGTCGAGACAGAGTAGATAAGTCCTATTTAGAGCAATACAGGTCACAACATGTCCAGAATGGTAATATTGAATTTTATAATGCATTCTATATGAATTCTAGGTCATTCTAGACTAAAATCAACTCTAGTCAACTACACTAGTCAAACTAGGTCGACCAAGCTATACTAGGTCAACTAGGCCAATCCTAGTCCAATCAAGTTTTACTAAGCCTAACCAAGCCTATACTAGCAACCAAACACATGCACAAGCCAATAGAACCACACTAAAACAAACAATGTCAAGTATCATACACAAGTATATAATATATCCATATACAATATATGAATATATATACAAAGGCTAGTGAATTACATACAAGCTATACTAATAGGAAATATTATCACATCCTCATCATCATCATTACTTATAACTTAGGTGTAGAAATGCAAGCTATGGTACTAGTTATAATATACACTATGCATATGTGTATAGGGGGTGTGTGTGTAAGTGCATGGCATACATGTGAAGTGTGTGTGTGTGTGTGTACATATTATGAGTGATAGTGAGGGGGGTATGTGTGTTTAGCTGTGTGGACAGTGAGTTAGAGAGTGTATGTGTGTTTGTGAACAGGTAAATGAGTGATAATGAGGGGTATGTGTGTATGTACAAGAGTAATATGTGTGACAGTGATTAGAGTGTGTGTGTGTAATTAGGGTATGTGTTCTCAGGTTACCTGTGTAATGGCATGGGGGTTAAACAATAGTGTACAACAGGTTATAGAGTGTGTGTGTGTGTGAAATCACCTTAAACATGCACTAAATTCTAAATTCAGGAACATCAAAACCTGATACTTCAAGTATCAGTAATTTCAAAAGATACACTTAATGCAATTTCGAAACCTAAACAATTAATGCAATAAACACAGTTTATACACATTCAATTAAACTTAATTTTCAATATATAATAACGTCCAATATAAATCCCAAAATCTATTTCGAACAAAATGTCAGTTTTAGTAAAACCCAATTCTCAGGTTCAAACAAATCCCAAGAACCTAATTTCCAATCGAAAATCAAATAAAACTTAAACCAGTGTGTGTACAGATGCTAGGTACATGTGTTCGTATGTCAGAGGGTGGTTTCGTATCTACACAAATGGACACAAAGTTTCCAAAACAAATTAAACTCATACAGATACAAACTGCACAGCACAGCATCGTACGGCGAGGATACCGGTTTGTGCACACGATATACGATATGTGACACCTCGTGCTCGTGTCCACGTGTTTGCCAGGGGTAGGGCTAGAGGGTCGACACCCTAATTTGAGTCCAAAATATGTCTATGCGTGACACGACTCACGTATCAGTCGAAGGAAATCGACTGAATAGTGTCAGTGCAAAACGGGTGCGTGCATAAGAACGTGTTCGATACGATACGTGGCCATGCGTGGCTTGGGGGGTGACCTGTCAGTCACTGCCCCGACCCACTAGCCAAGCGTCTGTCCACCACGTGGCATGTCGTGTCCAGAATCAGTATCGGGTAGCAGGGCACAGCTCGTATGGTCTGTACGGCGTGTCAAGCCCCTTATTCGACACGACACAAAGCTGATGATCGACTTAGTCATGTACGAAATCCAAGAGCACATGTAGCTCTAGAAATTTATTCAAAAAGATTTCAAAATTAACAATAAAATCTCCATTGAGGCATTTCATTAAACACCTATAAACCCATACTAATACGTGTCCGATACGGACACTAAATCAATACAAATTTTTACCAAAATTATCCTACATCTATGGGACACCTAGATGGATGCATCTCTGGAAATAAATCAGGATTTAGAGCTGATTTGAATGGATTACCTATAGAAAGCCAATCTGAAAAAAAAGTCCCAAATTGTGAAGTCTCCTTGCTCAAGCAATGTCCCAATGAGCTCCCCTCCTTGCAAGCTAGCCTCCTTAAACTTCTACTCCATATTTAGAATTAAATGCAAAAGATTGTGATCAATATGGTGGAGGAATGATGAAAAGGGGAAGAAATTTGGGTTTTCTAAAGGAAAATTTCTAAAAGAGGCAAGTGGTCATATAGAGATATTATATAGGCTGAAATTAGGTCATACTTGGGCTGTGGTGGCTGGCCATATTGGGAATTAGGGTTAAGATTTCATATGAATGGGCTTTGGGCCAAGATCATTAGCTAGATAGCTCAACCCCTTAGCCATAATTCCAAATACAAAACTTTCCCAATCCTATCATGAACCCTAGCTACACTCAAGTCAACTAAGACCAACTTAAGTTATATTAGGGTCCCACACCATGCTAACTAAGTCACCAAAGTCAAAGTCAAACTCTAGGCTAGTCTCTAATGTCACAACTAGCAAAAGTCAAAAATCACAACACCAATGCAATAAATAATAAAATAATTCACAAAAACTAAAATAACCAAAATACCCTCAAACTAAAATGTGGTAGTGACAGTTCCTACTGAGCAATAGTACAGGACTAAGCAATTCAATATTACCTGGGAATGTATTAGCAAGGGTTAACCAACATAGGCTCTGAAACACTTAGAAGTGTGCCCAGGTAGTAACAAAAGGGTAATAGTAATAAAGACTAAATATGGGTGGGTGCCCTAAAAGAAACAGTGGTAATGCGGTATATATGACATATGGGCAAGAAGGGTTAAGGCCAGTGTATAGTACAATAAAGGGTAGTATGAAAGAAAGGTTATAAGTATCTTAGAATATTAAAATATATGAACCAAACTGGTCTAGGAATTGACTTAGGAACTAGATAATTTATCTTTGATTGAAAGACTTCTTTTGATGTCATAATTATCAAACATGTTACTTGGACCTCGATACGGATTTTGACCCGTATCCACAGCTCAGGACCACAAACAAGTATACCTTGCCGAACTCATGCAGTATTTATATGTTGCTTCTCATATTGTATTTGCTTTATCATCTACTACTAGTCTTCTCGTTACACATGTACGTAGAATTTTCCTTGTTTTCTATTATAGCTTGTCATGTAGATTTTATTGTTCTTGTACATTTCTTGAGATTGTCATTGTCTAGTACTATGTCGCAATGCCCTTGATTGACTTGACTTGAGTTTGACTTGGCCGGATCTTGTATTCCTTTAGGAGAGAAGATTGCTTCTAGGATTGGCTATTCTCGATTGGAAGTATCTTATATTATACTACAATCGAGACATACTATAGATTAAGAGTATCTTGCATTGTACTATGGTCTATAGGAGTTATTCGATTGATTGGTAGCCAAGTTTACTATTACATTTTCCATATGACATGTCGTTCTTAGATGGTATGCTTCACTGTTCTTATCTTCCATACATGTTACTGTCATATTAGTAGGCATATTTTTTGTATCTTGCTAGTCCTCTGAGGACCTGATGATCCCTTCAAGTTTAGCCCAGGTTGATCCAGGTGCATACGAGCAGGTGTATGAGCCGCATCACGATACACTGCATCTGATGATGTCTTTGATGCTTAGCCTAGTTGGATCTTGTTATGGTATTTTCACGTCTTCATTTTATCTTCGTCTACTGGTAGTGGATTTGTGTCCACCGGACGTGACTTGAAATCATGATAACTTGACGTCATTTTATATTATCATTCGGTATTTAGTTTTTCAGTATTTATTTATTGCTCATTGGAGTAGTTGTATCTATTACTTCCGTGGATGAGATATAGATTGCCTTGACAGTTCTAGGTTCCTATGACTCATGTATACTAGACAGCGTTCTATCGCCGACACTACGACGTAGGCTAGACTTGGACATAGACTTATATTTGAAAATCGGATACGGGTCATGACAGGAGTTGTGATATCATTGATGGGTTGTGATACATATTCATGAGTTGTATTAGTTAGCATAATAGACCTAGACAACGTTCTACCACCAATGCTGCGGCTTAGGCTGGTCGCACCTACGTCTTCGTGCCCTTACAACGGGTGCAGGTTGTGACATATTTTTAGTGGTAGCCCATACAGGTCTTCGAGGTCACACTTAGTATGATATCGTAGTGGTACTCGGACTTAGAGTGCTATTACGAGCCTGCTATATGATATATGATATAGGCTATAGGCTGAGTGATACTCAATCATAAATAGGATTCCTAATAGATTCCTAGGTTGATCTTGAGAATCCTACCTCACATATATTTTATTTCCTCTCGAATATTTGTCCGTTATTGAACTTCATTTGTATCGAGATGAGTTTATGGACTATATCAAGGGTATATTCTGCTAATACATACTCGACGAGGCAGTAAAGACTATAGCCGTCTATCTTGGTTATGGAGTCTAGAGTTTACCGCTACCATATTAGCTGGCGAGGCAAAATTCTTGATCATATATTTTTGGATATACGTATCTTAGTTATGGAATTTCTCGCAGCCATTCTAGCTGGCAGGGCAATTTTTTCGAACGACATAATTTTAGATCTATATACCATAAATATGGGACCTAGAGTTATCGCATCCACGCTAAGTAGTAAGGCAAAAATTCATGATAACATAATTTTTCATGCACAAAATTTTAATTATCAGTTTCTATTCTAGATTGGTTCTCGGCTTATCATTTTAATATCTTTGAAATGTTTGATTGCTTTGACATTATTTGATAATGGTGCTTCTCATGTTTTATATCTGTCTCATTTTCTCTAAAACATCATATTCCTACTGAACCTTTGCGTAGGAATTACAAGATCATGACCGGGGGTTGACATTATCCTGGTTAGTGATGCTTGCAAGGGGCGAAGAGTTTCTTTGGGAGGCCTGGAATTGAGTGATGTCTACTCATGCTGCCACTTTCGAGCTACGATATTGTACTCGGGATGGATTGGTTGAGTATGCACTTTGCTAGCAAGATTATAGAGGAGGTACAGTTTTGCCTAGCCCGCCAGGAGAGCCATAGTTTGATTTTGCCAGAAGGGCAGTAGAGAAGGGTGATGGTATTATCTATGGAGCTTTGGTGGAAGACAAGGAGCTGCCACATCCGTTGATAGCTGAGTTTATTGATGTATTTTCAGAGGAGTTGCGAGGGTTGTCGCCTTACATTGAAGTTGAGTTATATAATAGACTTAGTGCCATGAGCATAGCCTATTTTGCATCACATTTATAGAGTGAACAACAGCGAGCTGACTGAGTTGAAAAAGTAAGTAGATGAGTTGCATGATAAGGGGTTTATCAAATTTAGGTCTTCGTCTCGGGGTTCTCCAATATTGTTTGTACCGAAGAAGGATGGATCAGTACACATATGCATCGATTATAGGGCATTGAACAACTTCACTATCAAGAATAAATACCCGTTGCCGAGGATTGATGATCTATTTGATCAGTTGAGTGGCGTGAAGGTGTTTTTTAAGATAGATCTGAGGTCAGGCTATCATCAAGTGAAGGTAAAGAAGGTGGACATTTTGAAGAATGCTTTTCGGACTCGTTATTTCCAGTACGAGTTTACTGTAATGCCATTTGGGTTAACTAATGCCCCGACGATGTTTATAAACTTGATGAACAAGGTATTCCATCGATACCTTGACAAGTTTGTGGTAGTATTTATCGATGATATTCTTATCTATTTGATGATTCCAGAGGAGCACGAGGAGCACCAGAGGATTGCACTAGAGACTCTCAGGAAGGTGCAGTTGTATGAAAAGTTCTCAAAATATGTGTTCTTCCTGGACAAGGTAGAGTTCTTGGGGCATGTTGTGTCTGGTGATAGAATTTTAATAATTCGAAAAAGATCACAGCAGTGGAGTCTTGGACTACCGCGAGCTCAGTTGAAGAGATTCAAAGTTTCTTGGGTTTGACAGGCTAGTATAGGATGTTAGTATAGGACTTTCCCAGGATTACAGAGCCGATGACCAGAAACACCAGGAAGAATATGGAGTTTTTGTGGATTAAGGAGTGCCAGGCTACCAACGATGAGTTGAAGAAGAGGTTGATGATGGCTCCTATTTTGACGTTGCCATCTAGGCCATGTGGACTTACTATCTATAGTGATGCTTCGGGAAAAGGTTTGGATTGTGTTCTTCAGCAGCATGGAAAGATGATTACCTATGCATTCAGACAATTAAGTTCTCATGAGAAGAACTACCCGACCCATGATTTGGAGTTGGCAACAATCATTTTTGACTGAAGTTGTAGAAATACAATTTGTACGAAGAGCGTGTGGAGATCTTTACAGATCACAAGAGCATGAAGTACGTGTTTACCCAGAAATTGCTATATATGAGACATATATGGTGGTTGGAGTTAATGAAGGACTACAATATTTCCTTGCAGTATCATCCAGAAAAGGCCGAAGTAGCTGCCAATGCCTTGAGCAAGTATCAGGTAGCTACGTACTTGACAGTAGGTCGTCACTTGTTGGCATATCGGGAGATTTTGGTTATCGAGGTAGTGGTTCCTGGGATTGAGATACAAATATGGGGATAACAGATTCAGTCAGAGTTGATGGGCATGATCAAGTTGACCCAGTATGAGGATGTGACTCTGAGTAGCATCAAAGTTCAGGTTGAGACAAGATAGTTGGATGATTTCACTATTGCTGAAGATGGTTCATTGAGGAACGGTGCTAGATTGTGTGCACATAGTAGGGAGCTACGCGAGGAGATTCTTCAGGATTTGCATTGATCTAAGTATTTTACGCATCATGCTGCCAAAAAAATGTAAAAGGGATATGAGAGAGCACGTATAGTGGTATGACATGAAGCGAGAGGTAGCACAGTTCGTATCCAAATGCTTAGTGCGCAACCAGGAGTAAACCCCCTAAAATTTTAACATATATATATATTTTTTATTTTTAGTTTTTATACGTCGAGGACGAATACGTATATACAAAGTATTTAATTATTTTTATACAAAGTTCCATTATAGATTTTTAATACATAAAATTAATATATTTTTTGAAATAATATAAGATAAATATTTTTTATCTTGTTCGAGTGAAAAATATATCGCATTAAATTTTGTCAAACTTTATTTTAGTATATAAATGCTATTTTATTCGTTATACAAGTATAGGTAATAATTTAGAAAGTAATAATTTTCTTTTATAAATAATATGTACTATTTTGCATGCGATCTACATGAAATTATATTCATGTGTATTTCAAAATTTTGATTTTTGAAAATTATTTGGAATTATTTTTAATTTATAAAAAGGATATTTTAAATTTATTGGATGCTAAGATTTAAATAGTTGTGTTTTTTTAAAATTGGAGTGAGATTTTATTAAATAAGTTTTTAAACTGACTTAGGTGAGATTTATCTAGTGAGATTTAAAGCGTCCTAATCCTATCTAACCGGGACTTCTTCACCCTCTTTATAAGGGAGGCTTGCCATTGTTTTCTTCACAAATTTTGTTATACCATTATCGCTATTTTGTGTGCACCGTGTCCGTGTCCACCATCTCCTCCGTGTCAACCGTGACAACTTCGGGTCTGACCCCGGGTGTCTTTCTACTATTTTTGAGTCCACATACATATACACGACTCATTTCTTATGTCCATGTCACGTAGGGCACGTGTCCAAAACTCAAACCCAAATTTAAGTCGTCGACTCCAGCCATCTCCTTCGCGCTGCGCTCTTCCGGGCTGCCACCGTAGTTGAAGCCCCACCCGAGTCACCGAACACCTTCTCGGCCAACCAGCCCACCACCACCATCATTATCATCATCACCACCACCACAACCACAATCTCTACCACCAGCAACCGTCAAAACCACCACCACCTGGAACCCCTCACTACCCGACAATCCACCGACAACTACCATTTGAGCCGCGACCACCGCCGACACCAGTTCACCTTCACCACCATCCCGTCACCACTACCAGCTTTATCCTCGGCCACCATCACCCTTCGTTTTTCCTCATAATCGTACCAAGATCAGGCCACCCGCCTCAGCGTGCATCACCGTACGACCCTGACAAATCCCCGCCGCCCATAAGGCGAGCCTCCACTCCGCAACCCTGTGCCTCTGACCACCTTTCGTAGCTAGATCCATCACCGCCATCTACCATCACATGAGCCTTCTCCTTCATGTTGGTAAACGCCACCGTGAGACCTCGCTTGCCGACGACCACCACCGTGTTCCTTTTCGGAGGCTCAAGATCTGTGCACCACCTCACTTTATACAGCCAGCACCAGACGCTGACGAGATACCTCTCCGCAAGGCCGATGCCGCCACGACCGCATTGAGCACCATTGATCGCTCCCGTGCTGCCGATGCGTCACCCCGCCCTCTACCTTGCCGCGTACAATGAGCGCTACCCAGAACTGACCATGGTGAGTCCTTTTCCCTTCCTCTCTCCCTCGATCTCTCTTCCCCGCTCTTTTTTCTTTTTCTTCTCCTCCTCTCAAACTATCTTTCACCCTCTGGCTACTCTCTCTCCTACCTCATTCTGTTCTATTTTTATTTACTTATTTATTTATTTTTTTAAAAAAGCAGCAATGGGGTTTTGAATTATGCGCCTTGATGATGGATTGGGCCATTGCGATTGAGGGAATTTGGTTTTTAATTTCATACTTTAATTTAGTAATGGGCTAAAATAAATTTAGTATTTTTTATTTTTGGAATGAGCTACAAGCCCCGTATATTAAATTATATACCCTTAGTATAAATTTGTGTATATATGTATAAATATTATTATCTATTATTACTATTAATATTACTATTGGTGTTATCATCATTGTCATTAGTATTGTGGTTACTAAATATTATTTTGGAATTTATATTATTTTATATAAAAAAGTAGGATTTTTTTATATATATTTGACAAAAGTATGTTTTTAGCCATAAAAATGTTTTCTCTGTATTTCAAATATTTAACCTAAAAATATAATAATAATATTTTCTATCTAAATTATAGTTTTGACCTAAAAACCTGGTTTTCTTTAATTTTAAGCATTTACCTAAGAATAGTTTTACTAATAAAAAAGGTAGTTTCCAAATTAAAATTTATTTTGTAGTATGTGTTTATCTAAAAAAATTTGGGTAATAAATCTAGTTTTCAAATATTTTCTAAAAATAGTATATGTATTATTTACACAAATTTTTTAGCTTCATCTTGGTCATGGCTAATCGTGCACTCCTATTTTCTCCAAATTTGGACCCTTCACATCGACCATGGCTATTGGACAAATTGGGACATTTCAGATCATCGCATCACACTAAGCAAGATACCTTGCCATATTTAATACTTATATATGTTCTGCATCTTTACTGTTTAGTTTATGCATATTTACTATTTGTTTAATTCTAGTTCATGTAGTTGCATCCCTGTTTATTGTTTATGGTTAGTTTACTGTGCTTTCAATTATACATGATGCCAAGTATTAGTCATGTTTTCTTTCTTATCTTTAAATATGTATATGGACCTAAAGTCAAGTGACTACCAATTGTTTAGTGTATTTTCATAAACTTTGACAAAGATGGGCCACAAGATGTGTATGAGTTGTCAGTAGCATATAGACTCCGAACTTACGTCATGGCTGATCACCAGCACGTATAGGACGTGCGTTAGGTATAACTGCTAACATAGATGCAGTCTAGAAGACTTAGCAGTAATTAGAGGTACAATGTCATGGATACGACATAAATAGGTGCATAGGGTGGGGAGGATAGTTTCTTACCATATGAGCCATGTATGTAATTCCTTTTTTTATCCGGAAGCTCTGCTTGAGATAACGGGCATGGCTACCCTCTTTTACTGTTTTCCCTCTGGCATTCGAGGAAACGTCTTGCTTTGAGACTCCTGGTGTCTAGAGAGAGAACTATGCCAATTCCATATAGCCAGAGTGCCCATGCGTTGAAGGTTTGTTCTTAACTGCATGTTCACAGAAGAATGGTTAGGTGATCTTAGTATGTCTTATCATACTCCATTCCAATCATGGCATTGGACATTGTCACATCACGAAGTAGTGTGCTATCCCTTGTCCTTGTTTGGTTGTAGGGGTGGTACACTGTTTCGACGAAGGGTTACTGGGCTATGTTATGGTTTGGAAAATTGTAGTTTTAATTTTGACGTATGACATATTTTATATCCAGTTTATATGACATGTTTTCTATATCTTTTTACGTCCCCTGGGGACCTGGTCATCTCTCCAGGTGTATGTGTTCATGACTTTTCGCAGGAGTTCTAGCAAAGATCGTGATCTCCTATTTTCTCTCAAAGATGACCTGTTCTTGGATCGTCCTTTGATGTTGTTACAAATTCTTTTATTTGTTATTGTTTGCAAAGAACAAAAATATGCTTCTTTATTACAAACTTAGAAAAGAGATCAAGAGTACAATTGATTTCTGGGGAAGTACAACTATAGGAATCTGATCAGAAGACGATCACTTTATCCCATGAATGATGTGATAACGAAGACACGAGCCTCTGGAGGATACAAAAGCACTTTGGCAGGAGATTATAATTTCTCTTCATATTTTGAGATTAATTTGAAACTCTATTTATAGAGTTCTTAAAATAACTATTTAGCAGTTATTCGGGGTTGCGCATATTTTAGGTTGCGAGCCTCCTGTTCAGTTGCGTGAACGGTTGCACTAACTGTTGTGGATGCGTGGTATCGTTTGATTGAGATGCGCATAGTCGTGAGTAGTATACTGGGCATGTTCTGCGAAGTTAGTGGCTTGCGTGTCATGTCACTCTGTTTTGAATACTATTTGATCACCTTGCGCGAGCTTCATCAGCTTGCGTATGGCACAATGTAGCAACTTGCACGAGCGGTTGCACCAACTGCTGTAGACGTGTGGCATCATTTAATTGAGATACACATGGTTATGTGCTGTGTAGTGGGCATGCTCTGCAAAATTGATGGCTTATGTGCCAAATCACCCTATTTTAATATAAAAATTGATCAAGTGGCACCAACTAGCAAGGTTGCGCATCGCAACCCAACAACTGGCGCTTTTGACTAGGTCTCCTGTGCTGTGCTAATTAATTCTTGTGCTACACAATGACTTGCGCGAACCAGCTGTCAGCATTAACTACATGCTGACAAAATCTTCTCGAGCGTCGCGTTGCGCGGGATTCGAACAGATTTTCCTAGATCTCCTTGCTGTCAGTTGTCAGGAAAATGGTGGCACCGTTACAGCTTCTCGAGGAAGTACGCCATGTGTCACTCGTGCAACCTGACTCCTGCACAACCAGATATCGGCGCAACCTAATGGTTTGGCGCAACATGATGGTTTTGTGATTTTGATGATCTAACAGTTTAATAGGTGGTGCAACTTGATTTTTAGCCTCTACAAGACCCCTTCAAAGTTGTCAAAACTTGAAAATACTTTAAAGTTTTGAAATACTTTGAATTATGCTAGTTTTGTTTGGATTGTGCCAGTTTTGTTTCAGTCAACTCGAGGCCGCTTCTTCAACATAAGTTGCGCAATTCATCATCATTTATAAAGCTATAAATAACCGTACTCTTTGGATTTTTTTCATTCTTAACCATCGTTCGAGAGAAACCCTATCTTCTTCTCTGATCTTTGAGAACTTCGATTGACAGCAATGGCACCCAAGCGCTCTACTGCTGAGAGAGGTCAGACTGTGGCCGAATGATCTATGCAATTTTTTGCCTTCGTCATGCCGAGAGACGGCCAGCCCGGCCTTGGAGGGTAAGCATTCGACTATAAACCCGATTATCGACCATCCTACTGATCATCGGCCACCCTATTTAGCGTTTGGGTTGATTCTGACAATGTGCGCCCGCTCTTTTTAGAGTTGGGCATACTCCATAACTTGCGCCTCCCTTATTAAGGTTTGGTTGCTGTCGACATACATTATGCAGCGTTTCGAAAAGTTGTGCTGTCTTTTGGGCACAATTTTGACATATTGTGCGACAAAATACGGCACAACCTGATTGCTGCATTTGCTAAGTGCGGTGCAATATGAGGGTCGTGCAATTTGACTGCTGCACAACCTGTCAACGTAAAATATTCTATTTTAAAGCATTATTTGAAACTAATTTCTGTTTGTTGATCTTCATGTAGTTGATTTGAGAGAAGATCCCAATGCCGAAAGATTTGCCTCTATATTTAATACTTCTGAATACAAGGAAGATTTATCACACGTGTCATATTCGCATTATTACCTTCCTGAAGCAAGGAGATCTATACTCGCAGCTCAAGAGAACTCCACTCTATTATGTTTGATGAATGGACAACCACTAGAAAGTGTGGACAATGTAGTTCACAAGAAATCGGGCTTCTTATTTGGCGATGCTATCAAGAAAACGTCCCAGCCCAAGGCTTAGAAGGAGGGTAGGGTATATCAGTGTAGTAAGGGCAGGATGATGTACCTCCTGGAAATGTCGAGATATCTATCATTGTCTCGATATAAATTTTTGAGTTACCCTTGCCGGATGGCATGGGATATAACTCCACAGCAGCAGGTAAGAATAGGAAGAATCTACTATAGACTAGGTCCACAAAGTAGAGACCAATTCTATAGCACCTCAGATAAAAATAGCTCCCATCTGAGAGGTCTGATGCCAGGTTGTGTACCTCTCGAGGATTCCTTGCTGTTACTCCAGTCAGAGTACCAATTTTTGCGAATGCGTTTGGCAAAGTTGAAGGAAAATATTCGGACCATACCATACGAATGACAAGCCTGGTAAATCTAGATAATAAGCGCTGGAGCAGCTTGGCTAACTGGTTTCTGAATCACTTCAAAGATACGCTTCTGGAGATAGGTCTTTATGAAGCAGTTTGGACTACAGTTTATGGGTTCCGCCTGAATGCGCACATATTCCTATCTCTGGTAGAAAGGTATAACGATAAGAACAGAACCTTTATGACCACGTATGGGGAGATCGGCTTTCCCCTTCATGAGATGAAGTTTCTTTCTCATCTGCCGATAGGAAACAACCCGTACGAGGAGTATGTACCTACCAATAAAGATTTAGACATACTAGAAAATCCTGAAATGGTAGGGGTTTTCGAGGAGCTCTTGTGTCACTACAAGATATGCTACCTCTATTACAAGAGTGCCACAGTAGGGACTTGCTACACATCCAAGTGGCTGCCTTATTTATTCTTGGTTCATATTTATGAAGACAAAATCTTTGATACTCAGACTTGTGACCCTTGTTTCTTTAAACTACTCGACAAAAGTGACATCCAGAAACTGATAGAGAAGTTCGATCAGTATGACAATGAGCTAGACGAAGATTGGTCCCCTTTCAAAGCCAGCGACATAATCGAGAGTTATTTCAGACAAGATTATAGACCTATGTCTAAAGTAGCCCAGTTGGCGGGCTTTCTTTCCATATAGCCGCGACGGTTCGTAGTCCCTGGAGGCAGTACTGTCGACAGATTTTACCGGGGTGTCCTGTTTGCTGCAGTACGCCTTGTATTTGGTTACAGAATGGACCTCCTTTCAGCGATGACTTGTCGCTTAAATACGGGCCTGCGCTCCTTTGTATACACCATATTGCATGATAAAAATGCCAGGAATGAATTTCCCCGCACTGAGATGCCCTACACTTATCTATACGGGTGGCTTCTCTAGCATTATCCTAGTTTGATGGACCCGGATATGAGTGTAGTAGGAGGGAACTTCATGAGGCGGTATTCCAATGCCCGTTGGAATATTAGTGTATTATCAGAATGCCGACGAGCATTGAATAAAGGTTTTGGATGGAGATTCCAATGCATCCCTCCTCCTCAAGGGTATGAGCACTTTCCTCCCAATCTTATGGATTTGGAAGCCACGTCACTCCGTCTGATTCCCTCTACTTTCGAATGGTTGAAGTCAATTCGGCCATCTTATTTAGTGCTTCGGTTTAAAGAAGTGTGTTTCTTGGAACCATATCTACCAAGCTGATTTTGCCCGTCAATTCGGCTACGAGCAATTACATGTGGGGAACACCATAACTTGCCTAAGTGACCAGGGTTATTTAATTGATGGAGCCAGGGCATAGGAATACTACAACGCTCGGGGCACAAAAGCAATATTCTCCATGCCAAACGTCCCTTCCCAGATGGGTCCACGTATGTTGTATACATACACGAATTTCTATACTTCAGCGAATACTTTTGCTAAGAACTTCAATCTATCCTACAGCTTTGCGAGAGACAAACGTACGAAGGCGGGAGTCCGTATGATATTTTTATTCAGAGATATTAAAAATCTGGATCCGGCCGATGATCCATTAGAAGCTTCCCTCATAGGATTTGCTGATGAAGCGACTGATCCACTAGACGTGCCATTAAAGGTACGAAAAGACAAGTCTCTTACTAAAGGTCTTGGCAGGAAAAAGAGAGAAGGAGAATCCTCAACTCATGATGATCTCCCATCCTTACTCCAAATTACAGAAAAGAAGAGGAAGACCATAGTGGCTATAACCGAACCAGTCACCACCAGGACAATACAATCCCAATCAAAACAGATGACTACTGGGACGTCTCTTGGAGTGGCTGAGATGACTCCTTCATCGGTTTCAAAGCAAAGCGGAGTCATTCCAGAAGAAATTCACGAAGAAGAACCAATAGCACCCCCATATCGAAAGCCTCGAAGGAAGTTACTAGTGTCCCGAGGAGATCGTCCAAGAATGGGCTCTTTATCCACTCTGTCTGAACCAGAGACACTGTTACCCTCGCACTAAGATCTACCACTTCAAAAAGGTAGTTAATATGGTTTTTCGTAAAATCATGTCTAACTGAATTTTTATATATTATTTTTTTAACAGCAGAGGTTAACATTTCGGCTCCGGTCATAACTATTCCTGTAGCTGTGTTAGCTATCGCAGGAATTATGATGTCATGTCAAACTCCAGAAGTTCCAAAGACTATACTTTCTGAGAAGAAATTGCCTAATCCTGATGTCACTGTCTATTCTTTAGCCCAAAATCCTACTCAACCTCAAGAGGATCAAGAAATGATAGCGGCTCTTGAAGGTAGTGATTATAGAGATTCCTCAAATGAAGATGATCTCACCATTGCTACTGAAGGTAAACAAGCTTCAATAGCAGTTATACTGAACGAAGAGGGATTTGTCGAAGAGGGCCAAACCATTGTTGCGGGTAAAGAATACCCCATTGATGATGAAGAGCACTTAGGCCAGAAAACTGATGAACCTAAAACTCTTGAAGAGGTTCACGAAGATCAGCCTGGAGCTTCTGAAGCAGCTAGGATTGCTGAAAATCCTAAAGCTGATACCAGAGGGATTGAAACCCCTGAAGATCAAACCCAATAGGAGACAAACACAATTATCCTTCCTCTTCAAGCAGAGTCAGGGGCCGAAAGCAGTTGTTTTTTATCAGGAGGTTCGAAAGCTGGAAGTAGTCAAGCAGCAGTTTCTGAGAACACAATGTCGAGACTTCGTATATAAGAAGCCATGCCTTGTGAAACACCATATGTACTACCAGGTTCAAGTAAATTTTTTATTTTCATTTATCCTAATTCTTTTGATAATGTTTTAACAATGGTGTATATATTGATCGCAGAAGGACCTGTGGTAACGACTAGCTTGACCATGGGTCCTTTAGACAGAGGGACTCACGTAGGAGAAGAGAGCTCATCCCAGATGCCCAAATTCGGGTCTCCTGATGCACAGTCTAAAGTACCTCAACTTGCTGCAGTAATAGAAACACGGGGAGAAGTAATGGCCACTCCAGGTGCCATAGCGACAAACAAATTTGTTGTAGTTTCTTTCATAAATGCCTTCTACACATCTCTGAGGCCTTTAGTCCAAAGGGTGATGGAGAGGGATGATATTCCTTTTTCAACAATCAAAAACCCCTCGTCCTATATAATCAAAGGTATTCGCGTTATTGGAGACCGAGATCTGGCAACCTATTTAGAGCATGTTTTGGACGAGCTGGAGGAATCCATTAAAGTCTACAAGGATCTTCGAAGTGGGGATATTCGACAACTCGTGGATGCCGAATGTGACGCCATGGCTCGTGAAGCTGAAATGAATAAGGCTAATTTTGAATCCTTCTTAGTGGCTTTCTCTAAACACTCCGTAGAGATGGACAACCAGATTACTGAAATAGCCTCCAATTTTGAGTGTCATAAAACTGTAGCTATAGAGAAAGAAAAAGAAGTCCTTGATCTGGAAACTGAAATTGCTCGGCTTCAGGAACAGCTCAAGATGGCTAAGCAGCATGTAAAAGAAGAAACCCAACTGTATCAGGCTGCTGCAAGCTAATTGAAACTTTTGAAGTGTCAGAATGATAAATTTGTTCAAATTCAGAATGAAGAGATAACCCGCCGGACAACTTCTCTACATCCCTTCGACCCAGTGTTTGGAAGAGTCCAAGCTAAACAACGGGTGCTTGAATCTTTTGCCGAACGAGCTAAGGGTTTGGAGAAGCGGATCGCAGATCTCAGCACTCAACCTCTAGAATAAAGAGATCCCAGTTGTTATCTCTCTCCTTTTTTTTATATGTATGATGTATTTTTAAATATCATTAATGTAAAGATTTTTTTTGTAGTTCCGTTACTTGTTGTATACCTTATAAAAGATATAAGTAATAGAATAGGAAATATATTCAGAGGTATTGGACGTGACATATTTTCTTATAGAAAATAACAATATTCATTATATCTGCTCAGAAGTAATGTGCACATGGAAGAATATAATTCTTAGGATATCATTATTTCAAAAGACGACTTTATCAGAGGTAAGGTGGAAGTAATAAGTCGCTGATGTGGATAAATAGAATTCAGAGGTAATGTGGACGTGAATCTATTGATATAGAAAATAGAATTCTGAGGTAATATGGACGTGAACTCGTTTTCTCTATTGACGATCTTTAAATCCGCTAGGACTTAAAGACAGAGATCGCGTCTAAAAAGATAATATCTGAATTTATCATAAAGAAAAGATATCTTTTAAAACAGCTGGATTTCAAAAGAAAAAATTGATGATTCAGATAGGCTCCACTGGGATTTTGAAAGGAAGGGTATTCCTGACTTTGGAAATACCAGAACTTTTGTTTCTCTACTCCAGGAAGTTTTTTTTTGCTGACAAATATTGGTTTTGGGGAAGTTTCATCTCCAATATTGACTTGAACCAACTGATCTTTAGTAGGTGGCTTACGTTGTTCAAAGCGAAGCTCCTATTGAGTATCCATACTTTATGCCCAAGGATCAGATTCAGAGACTTTGGCAAAGTCTCTGTCATCTTCTGATAACTCAGCAGTCATCATTTTGGAAGATAGAGTCACTCGATGGACGTGCCCTATACTGGTATCTGAACGTCATGAGATAGAATCAGAAGAGTTAGATCGTTCTTCTTCATCAGATTCGAAAGCTTATGGAGTCAGAATTGGTGAAGTATAACCTAATCCCCGCTTTGTTTTGCTATAGTATTGTTGTGATTTTCCTTTCGGAGCAGGAATACGAATAGGAATTCGCCTTCCTTTGTCGTTTTTGAGACCGGCTTTAAAGTTGTAGCCCATCTTTTGAATGATATCTTTTGATTTTTGACTATAACGACGTAGCTGAAGTCTTCCGTTATCGTGATTTTCTTTCTCACTATTGGGCATGATCTTTTGTTCCGTTCCTTTACTAAAAAGTATAGAAAGTTCGCCTTTCTTCTAGGAAGAAGGAGTCCTGCATTGGCTTGAGCAATACTTCATCTTGGGAAGCTTTAACTGCTCCTATGGTAAGTCGTTTGAAGTTATCTAACATTTTTAAATAACACCGAGTATAATAAAGAACATCAATATAGTGTAAAGGAGATGCTACTTTATTGACTTGTACATCATCATTTACAACATGATTCTTAGCCTTAATAGAAGGCTTGGTAAGGTTGATGACCAGAGGAGGAGAAGGAGAAGGGGAAGGTGAAAGTTTGTTCCGACGAAGGTCGATAACAAGAGGTTTAGAAGAGGTGAACTCCCTTTGTTCCCTTTCTACAGCAGGAGGCTATTTTTTATGAGAGGAAAGATGTATAGTCAATGTCTGAGAAGAAGAGGGACGAGTAGTACGTCCTTTGACGGGGATCATGAGAACATCTTTTGAAGTATGTTTCTGATCTTTCTCACTATCAATTGCCAATAAAACTTTTATGAACTCCTCCTTGTGCAGCTTTCCTTCCCGAAAATATATATATTTTTTTGAATAATTAATTATTCATTTATTTGATTAAAATGGTGTTTTTCTAAAATTTGTTTTATAAATAATTAGTTAGTTAATTATTACTGTAGGTGACTTTGACCATGATGGAGTTTTGGAGTACAAGGTGACCAGAGATCGTGGCACGGATAGTGCCATGACATGCTTTGGCTAGTGTACTAGCCCCGGTAGGGAAGGCCGGGCCAAAGTAACATCCTAACTAGGAAAACCAAGTCAAATTGCGACTTAACCCTCACCGAAGTTTTATTTATTTATTAATTATATTATTGAGTTTTCGGGAACCCGACTGTACCGAACCTGACCAGATTGGACTTAAGTAAAATCCAAGCCCATGTAGTCGTACGACCCGTCCAGAGACGTTCATGTTGATATATTCCTGGTAGGATAATGCTGTATTCTATTTTAATGATCTAATGCAGGTTTTTAAGTACCTTATTAATAAATATTATGGATATCCCAATTAGTTGATATTCAATGGTAATTGTATATAATGTGTCCTTGTATGTTTTTGGATTATTAGACTGTAAATATAATTATATGTACACCCGTTATTAGTTTAATAAATTTTATTATTATTATTATTATTATTATTATTATTATTATTATTATTATTTGGATAGTTGGATAGTTTCAGTCCCCACGTTGGAAGACAGATTTCTGTCGAATCAACGATTGAACTGAAAAACCAATTAAACTAGATTAAAGACAACCTATAGGGATTCATAACCCTTTTTGTAGATTTTGATTTCATCAACCGTGCGTCGAGAAATCAGATTTCCAAAATAAAGAAAAACCTGTTTTCCAAAACAATAAAATTCATCCACACGACGTCCGTCCCGCCAAACCGGGCGACGTGGTCGCGAACCGAAAGCATTAAAAGCTGCGTAACGGCTTCGTGGTCATGTGGGCTTTGGCGGAATTTAAATTGGTCGCATGTGCGCGACGAATTTGATGCGTATCCGTCGAAATTTATCGTATCGTGCACTTTGTAAATTTCTCAATTACTTTGTACACGCTCGTCAGATCGAGACGAAACTTGCGCCAACAGGACCGTATCATTTTTCTGGTCCTTTATGCCAAGTTTGGTCCGATTCTGAGATAGTTGACAAAATCGCTGTATCGCGGGCCCTACGGTCCGACTCAACGGACGATTTTGTGCACGGCCCGCCGAAATCCAACTTTAGACATACGGTTAGGTTCGTATCAAAAAATTGGATCAGTAGACATGTAGTTTGACGACTTTAGAGACCGTTGACTCTGGCACGATTTTCGGTGCAAAGTGGGTCCAGCGACGGACATCATTTTTGCCCGAAATTACCGTTTTGCCCCTGTGTCCAGAATTTGACTTAAGGATAGGTAATTCTAGCTAATTTGACTATTCTGAGAATGTTGGCGATATTTGTTTCAGCTTTCGTAGACAGTTGTGATGACTTGGACGTTATAGTGTACCAGTTGACGGTATTTATTGATTCTTCGCGCTGCCACCAGGCAAGTATACCTTGCCTCCCTCTACAGTTTGTTTACATGCATATTTATATTATTATACAGTTTTACTAGTTGGTTATTTACTTGTGATTCGTATATCGTGCTTGCTAATATAGATATAGTCTATATCCATGGTTAGCCTTGTAGTTTGTATTGGATTGGTTCTCTCGTGTATCATGATTGGGTCGTGTCGTGTCTTCACCTATGTCTTGACAGAGTCGTGTCTGCAAGTATATGTGAGTGAACTGTTATTTCTTGTTTTTCCCACAACCTGCGAGTCCATACACGGGACGAGGGTTGCCTTTGCACCCGCGAGTCCACAATCGGGACGAGGGTGATTTGTCGTAAAACAACCTACGAGTCCACAATCGGGGCGAGGGTTGGTTATCCATTGATCTACCAGCAGTTCATTTATGCATACTTGATCCCGTATTCGAGTTCATAGTTACCTGTCAGTAGCCACTTGTCAGTCTCCTATCTAGTTCCTGTTTATACCCTGGTTATATTATTGCGTGATTAAACTGTTAGATAGGCATGTTTTATGTATCTTGCTAATCCTCTGAGGACCTGATGATCTCTTCTGGTTTAGCGATTGCATGGAGTTAGTTAGCAGAGCAGGATGGTAGAGGATTGTAATGTTTGATACAGGTATTTGCTTGTGATATTTCTTTACTATCTTTTCGTGCTTTATATTCAGTACCATGATATACTCTGCTTATTTATAGACTCATGTCATTCTTGGAGTCTAATCGAACAATATGTTAATGGGCTGCAGACCATGACCCATACTTGTTCATTCTTATTTATATGATTCATGTGGATTGATATATAGTTTAGATTAGATATGATACCATGATCTTGACAGCTTATACGTACTCGAGTCGGGCTGGAGTCCGCTTGATACGTAGCTGGCTTGCTCACGAGCTCGCGTCCAAAAACCGGGTGCGGGTCGTGACAAGTTTTTGTGGTGGCCCATGCAGGTCAGAGCATATCGTATCGATTACGTAACTGTACTGATACGAGCCTGTGCACCTGACTAAACCCTTAGAAATCTCAATCCACTCTGCCTTGAAAATTCTCCTAAAAATTCTCTACATCCTTGAAACTTCCAAATTTGCTCTCGATAATAATTCCTTGCTTTTCGTACCGTTGAATTCTCGTCCATTCCTATTCTGGGGTGACGAAAGATCGTGCCGTCTAGACTTCATCGGAAATCCTTAAATTATAGTATATATTGCTTGACTATTGAATATTGGTTGTTTATATATATGAGGGATTATAGGTGCCATATGTTCTAGATAATTTTGGTAGAATTATTATCCGCTAGTTAGAAGATTATAAGATTTTAGCAACCTTTGTTTCAAGGGAGTAATGTGAGCTAAGGTGGGTAGAAGTCTTCGAGATTTCGTAAATGCCAAATGACTAGAGAAGGCCATAAAATAATTTTGAGGAATTAAATTTGAGGAGATTAAGGACTTAGAATTTTAAGGAATAATCATGAATTGGAATTTCGAGGACGAAATTATTTTAAGGTGGGTAGATTTGTAGCTTCCCTTCCCAAAAATATATTTGTTTTTTGAATAATTAATTATTCATATATTTGATTAAAATGGTATTTTTCTAAAATTTGTTTTATAAATAATTAGTTAATTATTACGGTAGGTGACTTTGACCATGATGGAGTTTTGGAGTACAAGGTGACTAGAGATCGTGGCACAGATAGTGCCATGACGTGCTTTGGCTTGTGTACTAGCCCCGGTAGGGAAGGCCGAGCCATAGTAAAGTCCTAACTAGGAAAACTAAGTCAAATTGTGACTTAACCCTCACCGAAGTTTTATTTATTTATTAATTATATTATTGAGTTTTCGGGAACCCGGCTGTACCGAACCTGACCAGATTGGACTTTAGTAAAATCCAAGCCCATGTAGTCGTGCGACCCGTCCAGAGACGTTCATGTTGATATATTCCTGGTAGGATAATGCCGTATTCCATTTTAATGATCTAATGCAGGTTTTTAAGTACCTTATTAATAAATATTATGGATATCCCAATTAGTTGATATTCAATGGTAATTGTATATAATGTGTCCTTGTACGTTTTTGGATTATTAGACTATAAATATAATTGTATGTACATCCGTTATTGGTTTAATAAATTTTATTATTATTAATATTATTATTATTATTATTATTATTATTTTATTGGGATTGTTATTTAATATTATTATTTTATTGGTTGGAGAATTGATTCTAAAATCCTACTATACTGAATCCTTAATATTGGGTAACATACATAGGAAGGTTAGACGGTGCAGCTGGACTCTAATCCTATTAGACTTGATCCTAAGCATGGATGCTAATAAGGTTCCTGGAGAGACATTGTTAATAAAGTTAAAGTTGCAGGGCCCTTAACATTGTGTCTTTTTCAACCATAACAAATTTTGAAAGCTTCAACAGCATTCTGGACTCGAACTCATTAGTTTAATTTTTCTTGTACAACTTAATGCCATTTCTTGTTTGAGTTGATGAGATAACAGACCTTTCCATTTTTCTATATTGTCGTATGTATGGGAAACACACTGCCTTCTGTGATTTTTGGGTATCTTTGACAGCTTTCTTATCATTGATGTGTTGGAAAACCAACTGGATGGACATCACCACCCACATGCACCCTTTTGTTTCACAGTTAAATGCAATACTTGATGCAGCTATCTTGGTTTCTAATGATTGGCAGTTTGCACATAATGTCTCTTCAAGTTCATTACTTGACAAAACCAAGAATGCAAATACATTTCCTGTTGATGCTCTACATACCGATGGGTACATCAAATCGGCCCTACCATCCCGAAGCTCAACTCAGCACAGGAGACCCCGACCCAACCTTTCTCCCAAAATAATAGACCCCAATCCAGCGGCCCAACTTTCCAATTTTCCCACAGCCCAGAGCCCAACTAAGAGAAGCCGAGCCCAACTCCTCAGCTGAAATCCCACACAGACCCGATCTGAGACCCGAATCTGCCTATTAAACGCGCGCGAGAGAGCATCAAAAACCCTAACTACTTCAACTCTGCGCCACCTTCCCACACCACAATGACCACCTGGACGACGACTGCGCGCCACCCGCCGTCGGTGCCACCGCCACGTGCGGCTGGACGCGGCCAAAGAGGCGCGTGCACGGCGACAGAAGCGGAAATGACAGCAACGGCGAAGGATGTGAGCACGACTTCGTCGAGATGTTTCGTCGAACACGATGATCCGTTTTTCGAACTGTTTGATCTGGTACGACCACAACCCTACCCTCTATAACCTCTTTCAAAAATACTTATTTGGTTTGTGGTGTACGCGTCATGAATCGAAACCAAACTTAACAAAAAATCTGTTCGAGATTGAACAGTTGGATAGTTACAGTCCCCACGTTGGAAGACAGATTTCTGTCGAATCAACGATTGAACTGAAAAACCAATTAAACTAGATTAAAGACAACCTATAGGGCTTCATAACCCTTTTCGTAGATTTTGATTTCATCGACCGTGCGTCAAGAAATCAGATTTCCAAAACAAAGAAAAAACTGTTTTCCAAAACAATAAAATTCATCCACACAACGTGCGTCCCGCCAAACAGGGCGACGTGGTCGCGAACCGAAAGCATCAAAAGCTGCGTAACGGCTTCGTGGTCGTGTGGGCTTTGGCGGAATTCAAATTGGTCGCGTGTGTGCAACGAATTTGATGCGTATCCGTCGAAATTCACCGTATCGTGCACTTTGCAAATTTCTCAATTACTTTGTGCACGCTCGTCAGATCGAGACAAAACTTACGCCGACAGGACCGTATCATTTTTTTGGTCCTGTATGCCAAGTTTGGTCCGATTCTGAGACAGTTGACAAAATTGCCGTATCGCGGGCCCCACGGTCCGACTCAATGGATGATTTTGTGCACGGCCTGCCAAAATCCGACTTTGGACATACGATTGGGTTCGTATCAAAAAACTGGATTAGTAGACATGTAGTTTGACGACTTTAGAGACCGTTGACTCTGGCACGCTTTTTGGTGCAAAGCGGGTCCAACGGCGGATATCGTTTTTGCCCGAAATTACCATTTTGCCCCTGTATCCAGAATTGGACTTAAGGACAGGCAATTCTAGCTAATTCGACTATTCTGAGAATGTTGGTGATGTTTGTTTCTGCTTACGGAGACAGTTGTGATGACTTGGACGTTATGGTGTACCAGTTGACGGTATTTATTGATTCTTCGCGCTGTCACCAGGCATGTATACCTTGCCTCCCTCTACAGTTTGTTTACATGCATATTTCTATTATTATATAGTTTTACCAGTTGGTTATTTACTTGTGATTCGTATATCGTGCTTGCTAATATAGATATAGTCTATGTCCATGGTTAGCCTTGTAGTTTGTATTGGATTGGTTCTCTCGTGTATCGTGATTGGGTCGTGTCGTGTCTTCACCTGTGTCTTGACTGAGTTGTGTCTGCAAGTATATATGAGTGAACTGCTATTCCTTGTTTTTCTTATAACCTGCGAGTCCACACACGGGACGAGGGTTGCCTTTGTACCTGCGAGTTCACAATCGGGGCGAAGGTGATTTGTCGGGAAACAATCTGCGAGTCCACAATCGGGGTGAGGGTTGGTTATCCATTGATCTACCAGCAGTTCATTTATGCATACTTGATCTCGTATCCGAGTTCATAGTTACCTGTCAGTAGCCACTTGTCTGTCTCTTGTCTAGTTCCTGTTTATACCCTGGTTATATTATTGCGTGATTAAACTGTTAGATAGGCATGTTTTATGTATCTTACTAGTCCTCTGAGGACCTGATGATCTCTTCAGGTTTAGCGATTGCATGGAGTTAGTTAGCAGAGCAGGATGGTAGAGGATTGCAATGTTTGATACAGGTATTTGCTTGTGATATTTCTTTACTATCTTTTCGTGCTTTATATTCAGTACCATGATATAATCTGCTTATTTATAGACTCATGTCATTCTTGGAGTCTAATCGAACAATATGTTAATGGGCTGCAGACCATGACCCATACTTGTTTATTCTTGTTATATGATTCATGTGGATTGAGATATAGTTTAGATTAGATATGATACCATGACCTTGACAGCTTATACGTACTCGAGTCGGGCTGGAGTCCGCTCGATACGTAGCTGGCTTGCTCACGAGCTCGCGTCCGAAAATCGGGTGCGGGTCGTGACACCTTGTACATCCGAGAGTGTGTAAAATATGCTTCAATGCCCCTGAAAGGATTTAAGTCGGCAACTTCCTTTTGGACCTCTCCATTGACGTCCACATATTTGAAGCATTGATGTAAAGTGGATGGTACAATGTTATGCTCGTGCAGAAAGGGTCTTCCCAGCAAAGCATTGTAAGAGCCGTGATTATCGATGACTTAGAAAGTAACATTCGTAAGAAGATTGCCTATTTGAACTTTCAGGCGAATCTTTCCCAAAGGTTCACTTCTTCCAGAATTGAATCGTAAGATTGTCGTAATGATTGTTGAAAGATTGTGTACAGGAATCTTCAATGCATCTAGTAGAGTCTATGGCATGATGCTAAGTGCAGACCCAGGATCGATCAAAATACGATAAACCTTCATGGTATCGACATATCCCGTGAAGTAGAGTAGTTGATCATGACGATTGTCTTCCAACAATATATCATCTTGTGTAAAGGTGAAGTTTGGTATCAATTCCATCACACTATGACAATGTAGGCACGTTGTAGGCTCATCCTCTGGCTTCTTGAGAAGTGCTAGACAAGTATCAGCTTGCTTCAAAGATTCACTCAATGTTTCTCGAGTTTCCTTCGAAAGACGGAGTAGCTCAAAAATTGACAATCTTGTCGTGGTATTAGCCAGCTGAGCCAACATATCAAAGTTATATGGCTTCTCAAGTCCCAACGCTCAAGTCTTCTTCAATACTTTATCGCAACGGACATGCTGTTTTCCTTTGTCGGTTGTCGTCAGTTTGGGAAGAGTTAGCTCCATTGGATGTGATGAAGACGATGGATCATTGACAGCAGGAGAACATGATGCTTTAGGTCCTCCAGAGCTGGAGCAAGGTTTTCTTGACATTCTTAATAGTCTCTTAGGTAAGGTTTCCCAGACCTGGTACTATTTAAGACTTCTTCTTTGGATACAGGCTCAAACGACACTATATTGCAACTTTTTGCCTGGATCTTGTTTTTATTAGGTCTCTTTTGGCAAAATAGAGAATTTGCCAATAACCCAAACCAATCCGAGATTGGTTGTGTAATGCCCCAGTCCCAAAATACGTAGGACTAGGAACGTAGTCATGCCAGTCGTATAATAAATATACGTAAGATATAAATGCAGTAAAACCACAGATACTAATCTCATCCACAAAATGAAAGAAATAAAGAATGATATAATAACCATGATTTGTCTTTATACAATATGTTGGGCGGAGACAAATCCACTACCAACTATTTAAAAGAAAAGAAGTAGCAACATCGTTCAGTACCTTCTCATTGGAGTAGTGAGCATAAGATGTAGTAAACAAGTCCGTGACAAGTTACTGTTCCAAGCCACGGTCAGATACAAGTACCCAAACTAAGAGTACCCGTACCTAATGGATAAGGTAGGCTAACCAGTCTAAGTGTATGCAGTTTTAAGAACATTCTCCAACGCATGGGCCCTGGCTAAAATATGATCGGCATGGTCCCCTCTTGGGGCACCAGTGGCCCAATCAGTAAGAGCATGATGTTCCGCAGAACGTCAGTGGTCCTCACTAATCATTGGTAATCTCACCCACGTCTCCGACAGAGCTCACGAGTTACAAAAGGTAAAGTGTATAGTAGCCCATACGCTAAGGAAATGTCCTCCCCGCCCCATGTCTATCTACTTATGCCATGTATCACAGTTTATTTTGCAGAAAATAAATAATGAATAATGCATGAATATGAGCTAAAGTAAAATAATCAGCTAATGGCAAGGTATCTTGCCCGAGGTTCTTGCTGGTGAAACCGATAATCCCGTTGGGTATAGAATACTCACAGGACTACACAAGATAAACTCTGACGATGTGACAAACTTCTAAAATAAAAACCAAATATAAAATATTTTGGAAAAATTTTGGGAAAAATATATGTGCGTATCTTTCCGTCAGCATTCCAAAACTTCAAACGGTTCGTGATTATGATTCTTGGTTCTCCCAGAATCTCGAAAACACTAAAACGTGTCAGATTTCGAACAAATGGCACTCCACAAATTTTCAAGAAAATTAAGTTCAAAATTTATGAAAATAAAATTTATATTCTGAAACTATACCTCAATATGATTCCAACAAAAAAAATTAGAGGTCAAACGGAGTCCGGAGTTGGTAGTTATGGTTATTCGAATTTGCTACAACCTTTGAAAATTGAGGCTGAATTTATGACGAATTTTGGAATTAGTTATGACGAAAAAAGAGAGAAATTTTGACAATGATGGTTTGAAAGAAAATTTTATTCATAGATTCGATAGATATATATATATATATATAATGGCTAGCAATTAGCTAATGATGATAGGATTAGAATTAAATCAATAAGGATGATTGGAATTACCAACTAATTCGGATAGGGATAGGATTGGTTTAAATAAGAAACGATCTAATTAATGCTAGATATGATTCCAATATGATATGAATTTCTAATGGATAAATCTTTTCATAAATTTAAATCAAACAAATTATTAAAAATAAATCAATTTGGTTGAAATTCTTTAAATGATCACCATAAAAATTTTAAGTATTATTTTATATTATCAAATAATTCAAATCATATGAATCAAAATCCAAATCAAACTCAACATAATAACTTTAAAATAATATTTAATATTTATCAAAACAATTTAATTCATATAAAAGATAAATCTTTGTATCAAATAACATTTTAAATCTAGATGAGACAAATCGTAATGTCACAATTAGTCATCGTAAGTATTTCAAACAATATTTAAATTATCAACATAATTTAAAGTATAGTTTATAACCACCAAGATAATTTAAATAAATTGAAATATAATCAAATAACTGATTATCATATCAAAATAATACTCGATGTCATCAAATATTATAAGACTTACTTTTATAAATCCAAATCTTTATTTAAAAATAAATGGACAAAAATCTTTTATCGCTAATTTTTTTTAAAACCAATTTTTAGAAGACCGAAAATAATAACAACATATTTTATATTTCAAATAACAAAATTCGAGAAATTTTTTTTAGAAATATTATTTCAAACCATTAATTTTAAACTAGTTTTTGATAACAAAAATAAACACAAAATATCTTTTACTATTTTTTTCCAAAAATTAATTTTAAACACAATAATTAAAATATATAGAAATAATTTTTTTTAAAAAAATTCGGAGAGTGGAGTTACAAATCTACCCACCTTCGAAAAATTTCGTCCTTGAAATTTAAGGACTACTAAGATAGACGGACTTAGTTGATCGGTAAAAAGATAGTAAGAATTTGTGATAAGTGAAAATAGATGGAAAGGAAAAAAGAATTTCTTTAATGAAAACATTAATCAATTTTGGTGAAAATAGAAGAAGTGAATGGATATGGCTTGGTGTGCACGGACACGATGCACATACACATTTGTAGGTGGAGAAAATTTGGCGAGAAATTTGTGTGAAGAAAATAATGGCAAGCTAACATATAAATAGGGCGAAAATCTTGGTTAGATAAGGATCATGATTGTTTAAACCCCGCTAGATAATTCATAATTAATTTAACCGTTTTTAAACCAAATTAAACCAATCCATAAAAAACTAGATATTCTTTATCTTTATTTTAAACTATTTAAATCAAAATTAAAAAAATTAATTTTTTAATTTAAATTATCATGACAATTAAATAATTAAATCTAAAAATTTTCAATTATCTTTTTTTATAAATAGGAAAAATACTATAATAATTAATTTCAAAATTCATGATAATAAATACTTAAATAGTTGAAAGATCTCTTTGCAAACAAATAAAATAAATTATAATTAGTTTTTTTAAAAATCAAAATATACATGAATTTAATTTCATGTACCTCTCATACGAATAGAACATATTATTTACAAAAATATTATTTTCTAACTTATCATAAATACTTGTGTAGTGAGTAAAAACAGTTTTTACGTAGTAGTAAAATAAAATCAAGTTTGAAGAATCTATGGCATATAAAAATATTTACCTGCTACGATATTGATCCACAATAGTTATTTCCTATAAAAATATTTTATTTAAAATTTTTGTAAATTTTTTTAAATACTTCGTATATACCGATTCGCTCTAGACGTACGAATACCAACATAAAATAATTATCAAAATAAACTAAAAATTATAGTAAATTTTAGGGGGTTTACATCCTACCCAACTTACAAAAATTTTGTCCTCAAAATTAAGAAATAATTAGGTAGGCAGGGTTGAGGAGTTAAAAAGAGTTTATCAATATGAAAACACGATCAAATGATTGGTCGAGGCGAAGGAACGTCGTTTAATCAAAACACACAATTAGAAAAGCATGATTTAGGTAATAAATCATGGACAAGGTTAATTAACGCAAGAAAGAAAAGTTTAGGGGTTTTAAGTAGATCAAGATAAAACAAAAATTGAAGATTAATAAGGAATAGAGTAGATTAAGATAACATAATTAAAGATTTGGAGATATTTGTTCATCGAGAGTAAATTGTATGATAGTCGTCTAGGTTTGGGTACGATTAAGGAAACAATTCTAATCATTCTTAGGTTTTCAAAAGATTAGAAAGTCACGGTAGTGAATATAAGGTCGAAAGAAAGAATGAGTAGTTTTAGACGAGAATATAGTCACGGGTTGGTCATGGCTAACTACACGTGGTCATAGGTGATAGGGCAACTAAAGGGGATACTCTGTATAAGTGATTTCGTCCTTCTAAAATAGGTGAAAGATAAAAGCAATAAAGGGTTCAAGAAGCTACGATCGAATACAATTACAGTTTTCAAAGGCGATTGAATAGTTTCAAAAGGGATTGTCAAGGCAAATGTGGATGAGATCCTAAAAGGGCTAGTACATTTGTTAACTATACCCAATCCACGTAGAGCAATCGTAAGAAAGGTGAACCAAAATACAGTTGGTTGATCAGACCATTATGCACCAGTTCTGATTAGACAATACGTTAGTGGGAGCTCTTCCAATAAACATATGTCGTGAACAAAATCGGTAAAGAATAAGCTTGCAAAACTAGGCTATATTAGCAGCGTTAGTCAAGATAGTCAAAATATAAGTAGGAAAATAATGATGAAAGAAATCAAATAGTCCAAGATCCTTAAATCTAAGTCTCGTCCGGTGTTTGGGCCTATATCGTCATCCTACTGTCTTTTTGTTCAAGGCCTTGGTCGACTAATGAGATATGGTCCTGTAAGATTTATAGTCTAGGGAATCCACTTTGTACTCACTATAATGGGTCATAAGGACGAAGGAATATTAGGTCGTGAGGCTTTCAACCCAACTTACAAGAGTTAAACTAGTAGTGTGAGGGAATAGTAGAACATGTATATCTTGTATGGGTTACCTTCTTAACCTCTATCAAGCACGAAAGAATGGTAAGATTTATGATAGAAGGGAATAAGCAAGTTGCAAATCAAGGAGTCAAGCGAGAATTCAAAAAATAGAATCGAGGAAGGATGTTAAGTATATGGATGAGATCCTAAACTCTAATCCTATACGCAGATTTGCTTGGTACGGTAAAGTAACCAAACAATTTAACGTAGACCTGCGTGGGCCACCACAAAAATATACAACGCCACAGTCCCAAAATACGTAGGACTAGGAACGTAGACATGCCAGCCGTATAATAAATATACGTAAGATGTAAATGCAGTAAAACCATAGATGCTAATCTCATCCACAAAATGAAAAAAATAAAGAATCATATAATAACCATGATTTGTCTTTATACAATATGTTAGGCAGAGACAAATCCATTACCAACTATTTAAAAGAAAAGAAGTACAAGACATATGAAATAATTTAGCGAAGGTAGCAAGAAAGGGCCAAGATACGTCATCTTCGAAAGAATGGAGAGGATCACGATCTCAGCTAGAATATCTGTGGAAGACAAGAACACACACATGGAGAGATAACCAGGGCCTCAGAGGGACGTAACAAGATACATAATATCATGCCATATTAACTGAATAAATACTGCTCAATAATAAGTCAATCAGATCATAACATGGTCCAACACTCCACCCTCGAATTAGCGCACCAACCCTCCAACCAAACAAGGACATCGGATGGCACACTAACCCACGATGAAGTATTTTTCCAAGCCATGAATCCAATATGGTATCCGGACCACAACATCATTCAGTACCTTCTCATCAGATTAGTGAGCACAAGATGTGGCAAACAAGTCCGCGACAAGTTACTGTTCCAAGCCACAGTCAGATACAAGTACCCAAACCAAGAGTACTCGTACCTAATGGATAAGGTAGCCTAACCAGTCTAAGTGTATACAGTTTTAAGAACATCCTCCAACGTATGGGCCCTGGCTAAAATGGAATCGGCATGGTCCCACCTTAGGGCACTAGAGGCCCAATCAGTAGGAGCATAATGTTCTGTAGAACGTTAGTGGCCGTCAGTAATCATGGGTAATCTCACACGCGTCTCCGATGGAGCTCACGAGTTACAAAAGGTAAAGTGTATGTAGCCCATACGCTAAGAAAATGTCTTCCCTCCCCCATGTCTATATGTTATCTCCGAAACACATATAACCTCTATTAACCGCTAAGTCAAACTAAGCATGCAACCTCTATTAGCGATTAATCCTATCGTACGACTTATACGTACTGGTGGCCAGCCGATCACGCATGTCCGAGTTCTATATGTGACACAACAATGTGGTACAAAGGTGTCAAGACCTATGAATGCAGCACACAAAGGATGGTCCCCTAAATCTAAGTTTTATGTATAAGAAAATAGTACATAGTAAAAATAGAACTAAACAGTAAAAATTCTATCTACTTATGCCATGTATCACAGTTTATTTTGTAGAAAATAAATAATGAATAATGCATAAATATGAGCTAAATAAAATAATCAGCTAATGACAAGGTATCTTGCCTGAGGTCCTTACTGGTGAAATCGATAATCCCGTTGGGTACAGAATAGTCACAGGACTACACAAGATTAACTCTGACGATGTGACAAACTTCTAAAATAAAAACCAAATATAAAATATTCTGGTAATTTTTTGGAAAAATATATGTGTGTATTTTTTCGTCAGCATTCTGAAACTACAAACGGTTTGTGATTCTGATTCTTGGTTCTCCCAGAATCTCGAAAACACTAAAACGTGTCAGATTTCAGACAACTGGCACTCCACAAATTTTCTAGAAAATTAAGTTCAAAATTAATAAAAATAAAATTTATATTCAGAAAATATACCTCAATACGATTCCAACAAAAAAATTAGAGGTCAAACGGAGTCCAGAGTTGAGAGTTATGGTCATTCTAAGTTGCTACAACATTTGAAAATTGAGGCTGAATTTATGACGAATTTTGGGCTTGGTTATGAAGAAAAAAGAGAGAAATTTTGACAATGATGGTTTGAAAGATGATTTTATTCATAGATTCGATAGATATATATAATGGCTGGCAATTAGCTAATTATGATAGGATTATAATTAAATCAGTAAGGATGATTGGGATTACCAACTAATTTGGATAGGGATAAGATTGGTTTAAATAAGAAACAATCTAATTAATGCTAGATATTATTCCAATATGATAAGAATTTCTAATGGATAAATCTTTCCATAAATTTAAATCAAATAAATTATTAAATATAAATCAATTTGGTTGTAATTCTTTAAATGATCACCATAAAAATTTTAAGTATTATTTTATATTATCAAATAATTCAAATCATATGAATCCAAATCCAAATCAAACTCAACATAATAACTTTAAAATAATATTTAATAAAACAATTTAATTCTATAAAAGATAAATCTTTAAATCAAATAATATTTCAAATCTAGATTGGACAAATCGTAATCCAAATCAAACTCAACATAATAACTTTAAAATAATATTTAATATTTAACAAAACAATTTAATTCATGTAAAAGATAAATCTTTAAATCAAATAACATTTCTAATCTAGATTGGACAAATCATAATTCCATAATTAGTCATTGTAAGTATTTTAAACAATATTTAAATTATCATAACAATTTAAAATATAGTTTATAACTACCAAGATAATTTAAATAAATTCAAATATAATCAAATAAATGATTATCATATCAAAACAATACTCGATGTCATCAAATATTATAAGACTTACTTTTATAAATCCAAATCTTTATTTAAAAATAAATGGACAAAAATCTTTTATCGCTAAATTTTTTTAAACCAATTTTTAGAAGACCGAAAATAATAACATGTTTTATATTTCAAATAACAAAATTCGAGAATATTTTTTTAGAAACCTTATTTCAAACCATTAATTTAAAACTAGTTTTTGATAACAAAAATAATCACAAAATATCTTTTACAAAATTTTGACAAAAATTACTTTTAAACACAATAATTAAAATATATAGAAATAATTTTTTTAAAAAAAATTCGGAAAGAGGAGTTACAGTTGTGAGAAAGACATAGGGAAAGAGGTACAGGAGATCCCTTTCCATAATTCAAGCAAGGGGCCTTTTGTAGAACATATCCCATTTTCGTCATGAGTTTACGAGACTGGGGACTATACAAATGGAAAGCTTGTTGGAATTTGGCTTCTGATTTTGCCAATGTTGTTTCAGCAGGGGAAGAAGATGAAGGATTATCTATTGCCGAGTTGAAGGTAGCAGTTTGAGGTGGAAGACACTGTTCACCAAGTGCAATCATATGACATGATTTATTTTTGGTGGCCTTCTTAGACTTGATGGAAGAAGATGGTGTTTCGAAGTCTGCCACTAAATCTGGATGGATCCATATAATTTTTCCTTTATCAGTAGACAGAGGAACAAGACCATCAGTTCCTACTGGTAGAAGATTAACAATCTCCAGAGTAGTTCTCGGGATAGGGATGATACCATCCTGCACATGTTAAGCTAGATAATCTCTAAACTGTAAAGAGACGACATTAGCCGTTACAGTTTTTTCGTCTTGTTGGAGAGTGATTGTCCCGAAATTAACCATCTCCTAAATTTTACCCTTGAGCACATAGCACGCTCGAGTTGGATGTCCAATAAACCTGTGGTAAATATAATATTTAGGATGATCAGTCTTACCAACTTCATCTGGCCGTTTTGGTTCTAACAGTTGAAGTTTATTGCTCTTGATGAGGCAATCAAAGATACTCATGATATCATCTTCATCAAAAAAGAATTCTTCTTTTGCACGTGGTGCCCGTTGTGATGGTGCTGTTGGGGTAGATGTTGGCTGATTTATATTGATGGCTAGGACTTCTTTGTCTTTAAGATTAATGGCCGAAGTCTCCTTGTTCTTGCGATTATTCTAACGGTTACTATTATTTGGTGTAGCGTGTTCATCTTTGTCAAGATTAGGCATTTGAATATCCAATTGCTTGAACTTGTCCGCGCTCTCTTATGCCGCTTTGGCGTCCACTATAAAGGAAGCCCAGTCTTGGAATTATATTGATCCTGTCCACATGCTGATTATTATCAACATGTTTGATTTGCAAGTGTATATAGTCTAAGCATCTGGGGTTCCGAGAGGCATTTTAAGTGCTTCACGGCGGAATCGTTCAATGAAACGTTCAGTAGTTTTATTATGTCGTTGTTTGATTTTGATGAGAACAGACATAGTCATGTCGTTGGTTCCTTCATAAAATCATTCCAAGAAAATTTGTTTGAAACCAGCGAAAGAGGTTATACAACTATCTGGTAAACTACGATACCAGTCATATGCTGCACTAGCTAAACAGACGACAAATACTCTAGTAAGAAGAGCATCATTGGGTTGAAGTTGATCAGTCACTACTTCAAAGTGATTGAGGTATTAACTTGGAGATGTGCTACCATCAAACAGCATAATAGTATGGAGTTTTTATTTACGAGGAAATTGGACATCTTTTCATTCTATAGGATAGGGCTGTTTGAACCCAAGCTTCTGCAGGCCATCCTTCTGTTTGAAAGTTTCAAATTGAGTACGTAAAAGTTTTACGGCCTCATTGGTATCTCTTGTTGATTGAGGAGAAGTAGATTGATTTGATATGTTAGGAGGGGGTACTGCATGATAGGTACCACCTCTAGCACCAGATTGACTTGGGATAGCCTGTACAGGAATGTAAGTTGTCTGAGGAGACTGTACCCCCAGATTAATATTGATGGAAGCTGATGCTATTACAGGTTCCTAAGTCGGAATCAGTTTCGCGACCGGTAGAATTGTATATTATGCCATGATCACAGCATGCATTCTTGTCATCATCTCAGCCATGTTCTTCAAACTAGCCTCCAAAGCAGCGATTCTCTGCTCTTGACTGCTAGAACTGGAAGTATCTTGATCTTCTGTGACGGCATAAGCAGTCACTTCTCTAGCCTTTGAAGACAAGCTAGTGGAAAGGAAGGTCCTTTCAGAACTTTCACTGTCAGCATCAAAGTTACATAAAGAACTACCCCTAAAATAAGTGATAAGGATATCTTTTTGACTGAAGGAATCTTAGTTAGAATCAAGAAGATTCCTTTGACCGATTATTTCTCGGCTGCTTGATCTTGTATACTGATAAACTCCTTCACCGGATTCATGAATCCGATCTAAGTACTGTTAACTGGGATTGCGGGATGCATTACGTCTTGGACGTTTTCTACCCTCAGTGCTTCGAGATGCCATGTTGACAAGAGCATAGAGTAATTCATCTTCGTCCACTAGGATTGGTTCATGAGTCTTAACATAATTCAAACGGTCAGAGACGGACCGCTTTCCTGACTGACAACAATATTTGATGATGACTTCTTGGTGGTGGCTGCAATGATGTCCTTGCTGTTGGTCTACCGCTGGATGTGATGGATTTACAACCTTTCGTTTCTGTATTAAGAGTTCGCGTAGGTCACTAACAGGATAAGAAGAAGTGGCAGGAATGTAGTCCTTGACGATTCGGGACATGGTTCCTGTTCTTGAGGTTTCTCTACCTTGAGTGTACAAGGTCGTGCTAAGCTGGTTAGCATAAGTCATAGGATCCTTCGCCTCAGAATTCTTCCTCTAGCGCAAGTTAGCAATTGGTGCAGGTTGTGCTTGATACATCTTGTGATTTCTCGAGGTTGACCCTAATTGGCACCTGTTGATATAATTGCACAAGTCTGATAGGGGAGCTATTTGTGCATCTACTTAAAATACTAGCAGTTTGCCTTATCGGGATCTTAAAATACATAGGGTTGGTAAATCCTGTCCTGACCTTTTTGGAGTAGACATAATTCCTTTTTTCATGGAAAGTTTATTCTGAATAGAACCCATCTTCCTGACAGAGATTTGGTTGTCTCTGTTAAGGAGAATAGAATTCCTATCTGAATTAGCAGTACTTTCTACCCAGTCAATGACTTGAGCAGAATGAGGAAAAGCTAAAGAGCGTTTTCTTTGATTTAGTGATTTTTTACTAAACTTTTGGTTTGATAGCAAAGAGGGAATCACTAAACAGTATTTCTCTTTATGTTGCGCTAGTGCAGAAGTATGTGTAAGTTGTGCCGGAGCATGAACATGCACAAGTTTTGCCAGAGCAGGAACATGCGTAGGTTGTGCCAGGAAAGAAAAGTCCAAAGGGCGCTTTGCTTTGCTTTGTTTTTTCCAACAGTTTATTGAGACGAAGTCTCTTTCAAATTTAGAGTTGAAGAAGTAAAGGGGTTAGCCAAAAGACTGTTTCTCTTAGGTTGCGCCAAGGCAGCGATGGGCGCAAGTTACGAGGAAGCAAGAGCAGGTGCAGGATGCGCCAGCGAAGTAAAGGCCAAAGGGCACTTTCCCTTGTTTTGGACAGCTGTGTGTCGCGATAAGGTCTCTTTCGATTTCAGAATCGAAGAAGTGGAGGGATTAGTCAAGAGACTGTTTCCCTTAGATTACGCCAAGGAAATGATAGGCGCAAGTTGTACAGAGGCAGAGGATTGTGCCGTCGAGAACATAGGAGTCCAAACAGAGCACGTCTTGCTCTTAACAGCGGCAGCAGTGCACTTGGCACCCCCAGCATTGATCATGGCCTCGTAGGCTGTCTCGTCGACTTGAACGACCAGGGTCTTCTGCGTCTTGTAGATTGATGCGGTATCACCTTGAGTTGTCACTTTCTCGTCGGAGGAGAAATTGCCTCCAGCAGAGTCACCATTTTGTTTGTAAAGAATAAAAATATGCTTCTTTATTACAAACTTAGAAAAGAGTACAATAGTATAATTGATTTCAGGAGAAGTACAACTATAGGAATCTGATTAAAAGATGATCACTTTATCCCTTGGCGATGTGTTATCGAAGACTCGAGCCTCTAGAGGATGCAACAACACTTTGGCAGGAGATTATAATCTCTTTTTATGTTTTGAGAATGATTTGAAACTCTATTTATAGAGTTCTTGAAATAACTGTATAGCAGTTACTCTGGGTTGAGCGTATTTTAGGTTGCACGTGTCATGTTCACTTGCGCGAACGGTTACACTAACTGTTGTGGATGCGTAGCATCGTTTGATTGAAATACGTATGGTCGTGAGCAGTGTAGTGGACATGTTCTGCGAAGTTAGTGGCTTGCGTGCCACGTCACTCTATTCTGAACACTATTTGATCACCTTACGCGAGCTTCATCAGGTTGCGCATGGCACAATGTAGCAAATTGTACGGGCGGTTGCACCAACTGTTGTAGATGCATGACATCATTTGATTGAGATGTGCGTGGTCGTAGGCAGTATAGTAGGCATGCTCTACAAAATTGGTGGCTTGCGCTCCACGTCACCCTCTTTTAAAATAAAAATTGATCAAGTGGCGCCAACTAGCCAGGCTGCGCATGGGCGCAACCCAACAAATAGCATTTTTGACTAGGTCTCCTGTGCTATGCTAATTAATTCTCGTACTACACAATGAGTTGCGTGAACCAGCTGTCAACATTAATTACATGCTGACAAAATCTTCTCGAGCGCCGTATTGCACGAGATTTGAACTGATTTTCCTTGATCTTCGTGTTGTCAACTGTTAAAAAAATGATGATGCCATTACAGCTTCTCGAGGAAGTATGCCATATGTCGCTGCAACCAGATGTCTGCGCAACCAGATGTCGGTACAACCAGATGTCGGCACAACCTGATGGTTTGGCGCAACGTAATGGTTTGGTACTATTTAGATGATCTAACACTTTAATAGGTGGCACAACTTGATTTTTAGCCTCTACAGTTATTATTTCCTTCTCGTTTAAAATACTTGGTAGTAGTCTCTGTCATGCCCCGGTCCCGAAGACCGATCGTCCTCACTAAGGCGAGATGTCGCGTGCGCCTAGATTGCGCTAACGCAAGGAGGGTTACTTAACGCTGATTACAGGCTAAGCGACGGGGTCGTCGCACAGAAGTTCCAAGCAGAAATATTGAATAAACAAATTCAACACAAGTATTGAAACAAAATCAAAGTCTTTTATTGATAATGAACGAAATATTACAATACGCGAAGCCAAGATTATAAGTAACTCAAGCTCACTTTTCTCTCTGTTTACAATCACTCAGCTCTCTCATCTCTCAATACAATTTGACAAACCAGCGGATGCTTCAGATAGGCGATGTCCATACATTATGTCCCGTATAAGTCCAGAGCATATGGCTGCATGCCTCGAAATGCCAAGGAACTCCGTGTCTCGACGCATCCAAGCGAGCTCCATGCCAACGAGCTTCTACCTGTATCTGTACATGAAAACTGTGTGGGTTTCAGTACACAACTGTACTGGTAGAGTAAGCCCCTCATCCACCTACACAAGACCAGTACGTTCATTTACTTTGTGCAACATAAACCATTTATGATTATCTTTTTATTCCTGCCTTAGGATCAATTTAGGACAGATGCCTCGTCTACATGTGTCTCTAGACCATCACCTTGTCCTCGTACCGATAACTTACTTATCCTTGCCTCTAGAACCTTCTCGTGCCAACAACGTTAACTTATTGACTCATGCTTGCCTTTCGGCCCATACTTTAAGACACAATCACACAGTCGTGCCATCAATATTTTTTGTGCATCCACAATAAAGCCGTGCCTCACTCAGTACCACTTAACAAACTTTGCCTTACAATCCTTCTGTTGGCACATTTGGCCATAGTCAAACCGATTTCGATAAGTGTCTTAAACTTCGATCTCGATATGAAAAGAAATGAATAATGTAGATTGCATCGTCTCTAAGATTTTATATTTATCTTGTATTTTTCTATTTATTGAGTCTAGAATATTTGTGAATCGGGATCACTGGCAATTAGAAGTCTATCATTGATTCTATACCAAACCCATCTTGATTCTATCCTAAACCAAACCAATTCCAAAACCAAACCAATTCCTAAACCAAAACTGTCCTAGAATTAGGCTAACCAAACTCGGCTAGAGTTCTGCCCGAACTCGGACCGAACTCGGTCAGAAAAATTCACTCATGGTCAGAAGCTTTACCTATTCTTATGTATCTCCAATGTTTAAATTTTTGAACGTTAGGGTACCGAGTTGTGCCCGAACTCTGTCCTACAAAAACCTATAAATATAGAAGAAATTTTTATTTCTAAACATTCATTGAATCCTCATCTTCTCTATTCATTTCTAAGTTTCCTATTCTATTCCTAAAGCTTTAAACTTCAAATCTCTAAGTCAACTCAATTCTTCTAAGTGCCGGTGGTTTCCGAGTAGGAGTTTTCGAGTTGTACAAGCTTGGCGTATAAAAGCTTTCTTCAGAAAGGTGTTGAAGTTTGTTCGTGGGCTTCGGATAAAAATATGACGGTGGTGAAGTTGGCCTGTTCTTCGGCGCAAAATACGTGGTATAATGTCTATTCAAAATAGTGGATTCAAACATCGGGTCGAGACTTGAGACTGGACTAGTCCTCACAGAAGAAAACTAGTATAAATCTGTTGTCTCTGCGTATTGCTTTCTCGCCCTGATTTTACTTACTTACTTGTAGTCATTTCATATATATTGCTTCACCTGCTTAGAGTTAAATTTTTAAATTGTTAAATATTCTCGCTGCACTTTATTCACCCCCTCTAGAGGTGCCATTGTTCCTATAATTTGTATCAGAGCAGGTTTCTCTCGAATGAATTAACACTCATTGAGATATGGCATCCCTATTTCCAAGCAACGGTGAAGGTCAGTAAACCAATATGCCACCTTTATTTGATGGCACAAATTACACGTACTGGAAGACACGGATAAGCTTTTTCCTCGAGTTACTTGATTTCGATTTATGGTCGATTGTCGCCAATGGTTATAGGAAACCTCTACCTATTATGATAGATGGTGTTCTAGTTGACAAACCATTTAATAAATACACCGACAATGAAAAGAAATAAGCTAGTCTTGATGCAAAAGCCATCAATGCTTTATTCTGTGCTATTGATAAAACTGAGTTCAATAGAGTCTCTAAATGTGCCACGTCCAATGAGGTTTGGAAACTTCTTGCGGTTACACATGAAGGAACTTCACAAGTAAAAGAATCCAAATTCTCACGACTTACACAAGAATATGTGGCATTCAAAATGAAGCCTAATGAGACTGTTACTGCTATGTTTACTAGATTTTTAGATATTGTTAATCATCTAGCTTCCTTTGACAAAGATTACAGCGAACATGAAAAGATTCGGAAGATTCTTCGTGGACTACCAAAAAGTTGGAATCCAAAAGCAACGGCCATTATAGAAGGAAATAATATCTCGACAATGAGTCTTGAAACCCTGACTGGAAAGCTCATGACACATGAGTTGAACCTTCAGGATTTCGAAGATCAAAATCCAAAAAAGAAGACAATAGCATTCAAGGCAAATCATAAAACAATCTCTGACGAGGATAGTGAATCAGACGACTTGGACAACGAGCAAATGGCCCTGATAACTAGGAACTTCAGAAGATTCCTCAGACGCGAGAAGTCAAACAAGAAGAAGGACTTCAAAGATGACGAAGAACCGATCAGTTTTAGCTGCAAAAGAACAGGTGACATAAAGAAGGATTGTCCTGTTATAAGAAAAGAAAGCAAACACGATCAAACAAGCAGACATGATCAAACAAGCAAGAGAAGGTCAACAATCAAAAACAATATAAATACTAGTATCTGGTGTGAAAGCGAGGCTAGTAACTCTGAAGAAGGAGACAACTCTCAGAGCTTAACAAACCTATGCTTCATGGCTACCGATGCTAAGGTGGACCCTCCTCCTCCCACTAAAAGCAAGTGGATACTCGATAGTGGTTGCTCCAAGCATATGACAGGTGACGACAAATTGTTTGCAACTCTATCGATAAAGAAAGAAGACTATGTCTCCTTTGGAAATAATCTTAAAGGTAATATCATTGGCCTTGGTGACATAGGTATCTCTCCCTCTCCTATTACTAAAAATGTTTGCTTAGTAACCGAATTGAAACATGACTTGTTGAGTATCAGTTTATTAGCTAATCACGGTTATGGAATAAATTTTGTTAAGAATAAATGTTGTCTATGATAACACCTCTGGAATTATTTCATTTGAGGAAATAAGAGAGGACGACATATATGCTTTATATTTGTCAGAAAAGACTAACAATATAGGAAAGTGTCTGTTTACAATACAAGACAAAAGCTAGATTTGGCAAATACGTCTTGGTCACGCAAACATGGACACGATTGTAAGATTATCCACCAAGAAACTGGTAAGAGGCTTACCTGAAATAACATTCAAGAAAGATATGATCTGTGCTGGTTGTCAGAAGAATAAGGCATCTATATCATCTTTCAAATCAATAAACGTTGTAAGTACCTCTAGACCCCTGCAATTAATTCATATGGACTTGTTTGGACCAAGTAGAGTCGCCAGTCTTGGCGGAAAGCTTTATGCTTACGTGATACTTGATGACTATTTACGATATACTTGGGTTTATTTTCTTGCAAATAAGAATGAGGCCTTTTTCGAGTTTGTATCTTTCTGTAAGAAGGTACAAAACGAGAAAAGATTCATGATTACTCATGTTCGAAGTGATCATGGAGGAGAATTCGATAACCATGAATTCAAATCTTACTGCAATTCAAATAGATTATCTCATGAATTCTCTTGCCCCAGAACTCCTCAGTAGAATGGAGTTGTATAAAGGAAGAACAGAACTCTTGGTGATATGGACAGAGTTATGCTTAATCAGTACAATCTTCCTAAGTACTTTTGGGTAGAATCTGTCTATACAGGATGCCATGTATTGAATAGAGTTCTTATTAGACCGATCTCTAAAAAGACTCCTTATGAATTATGGTTTAATAGAACTCCTAATAGCAACTATTTCAAGGTCATTGGATGCAGATGTTACATTTTGAATACAAAAGATAACTTGGGAAAATTTGATGAAAAAGCTGATGAAGAAATTTTCTTGGGACATACGACGAAAAGCAAAGGATACATAATATTCAACAAGAAATCACTTATTGTTGAAGAATCAATCAATGTCAAGTTTGATGAGCTAAATGTCAAAAGACAATATGACAGTGACAATGAATAAGAAACTCCCACAACAGAGGAAACTCCTACAACGGAAGATACTTCCATGTCTTATCTAGAAAGTTTGCCAAAACGTATACGATTTACACCAGACCATCATGAAGAACTGGTAGTCGGTGATGTGTCAAATAGCGTAAGCACTCGTTCCAGCTCAAGACAATTGGTAATAGCAAATGTTGCATTTATTTCCAAATTTGAACCTAAAAATGTTTTAGAAGCATTTTCTGATGAATTTTAGATTTCTGCTATGCAAGAGGAACTTAACCAGTTTGAAGGAAATCAAGTTTGGGAACTTATTCCCAGACCGATTGATCATCCGATCATTGGTACTAAATGGGTGTTCTGAAATAAATTAGATGAGAATGGCTCAGTCACACGCAACAAGGCACGTCTAGTAGCTCAAGGCTATAATCAAAAAGAAGACATTGAGTATGATGAGACATATGCTCCAGTTGCTAGATTAGAGTCCATTCGTTTACTTTGTGCTTTTGTAAGTTTTCATCGTTTCAAACTTTTTCAGATGGATGTTAAAAGTGTATTTTTAAATGGTTTTATATATTTTGTAAAACAACCTCCAGGCTTTGAAGATTTCAAATTTCCTGATCACGTATTCAAGCTTTGAAAAGCTCTCTACGGTCTCGAACAAGCACCTCGTGCATGGTATGAGCGCCTTAGTTTTTTCCTACTTGAACACAGTTTTTCAAAAGGGAAGGTTGATTCAACTTTGTTTATAAAATCTTTGAATAAAAACAATTTATTAGTGCAGATATATGTAGATGATATAATCTTTGGAGCTAGTAATGAGATGTTATGTAACGAGTTTGCTAAGTGTATGCAGAGTGAATTCGAAATGAGCATGATGGGTGAATTGATATTCTTCCTTGGACTGCAAATTAAGCAGAGTTCACAAGGGATATTCATTAATCAAGCCAAATATACAAAAGACTTGCTAAAGAAATTCGATATGGAAAATGTCAAACCTATTGGCACTCCGGTGGCAACGTCTACAAAGCTTGATATAGATGAAAGCGGTACACTAGCCGACATACGTAAGTACAGAGGTATGATTGGTAGTTTACTATACTTAACTGCTAGTCGTCCAGACATTATATTTGTTGTATGTTTATGTGCTAGATATCAGGCTTGTCCAAAAGAATCACATGTAAGTGCTGTTAAGTGCATCTTACGATGCCTTAAAGGAACTTTGACAACTGGTCTTTGGTATCCCAAATATGATTCGTTTGACCTGATAGGTTACGCGGACGCAGATTTTGCTGGATACAAAGTCGATCATATAACTACCAGCAGTACATATCATTTTCTATGGAAGTCATTAGTCTCCTGATTTTCTAAGAAATAAAATTCAGTTGCATTATCAACTATTGAAGCTGAGTATATAGCTGCAGGATGTTGTTGTGCACAAATTTTGTGGATGAAACAAACTCTGGAAGACTTCCAATTATCCTTTCATCATATTCCCATTTACTGTGATAACACTAGCTCTATAAATCTCACAAAGAATCCCATATGTCATTCAAGCACTAAACACATAGAAATTAGACATCACTTTTTGAGAGACCATGTTTTGTAAGGTGATATTGTTTTAGAATTTATTGATACTGAACATCAACTAGCTGACATCTTTAAAAAGCCTTTGGTTTAAGATTGTTTTAACGTTATACGAAGAGAATTAGGAACTCTGGATGTTGAGGTAATATAATATAACATTATTTAATGAACATGAATTCGCTAAATTTATTTTGGTTATAAGCCAAAAGGGCCCTTCTGTCACACAGTTGTAAATAACCTGAAGCGACATGATGCACTAGTCTTCGGACTACCGCTAGCTGGAATCCGGCCCCTACAGCTAACCCAAAGTATTTATGGTAATTGATGGGAATTAATTAATAAATATTAAATTATTTTCTTCAACACAATTATTTCTAAATTACTTTTTGCATTTATGTTAAAAACTATCGCACTATTTCCAACTCTGCCTTGAAACCCTAATGATCGAACTCGGTCGGGGTTCAGGCCGAACTCGGGCCAAACTCCGTCTGGGTGATTTCGAACAAAAGCTGACAGCCGACCCCTCTTCTATTTAAAACCTCTTCATCATCATCTTCTTCATCAAGCACCTTCAAACCCTACCGAAAAACCCTAACCCTAACCACCTTGTTCTCCCTCATCCAAGCTCTTCAAGCTTTCAAACTTCGGATTCGGAGCTCTTTCGAGGTTCTCTTCTACTGTTTACCATCAATTTTGGTATCTCTCGCTCTTTTTTCTTTCCGTGCTATTTTTCATATGGTTCCCAAGCAACCTATTTCGTCTCAAAAGAAGAGGAAGATTGATGAAGGTTCGTCCTCAACCCCTCATAAGGCAGCCTTCTTTTCACTTTACACTCCTTCGAGACCCGATGGAAGTTTCTACGATGAATTTATTTTTGTATCCCAAGAAGCTTCGGATTCTTGGTTTACGGATTTTCATAAGAGAAAAATCTGTCCGGGTGCTCCTATCAACTTTACACTATTTCCTGATCACTCTAGCGTATTCACATATCATCATTTGCTAGATTTAGTTCAATCTACTTTTCTTGTTTATACTAACGCCATTTGTACGTTTTATTGTAATTTCTCGGTCACAAATGGCACGGTGAAATCTAAAGTTGGTGGAGCCGACATTGAGTTCGATGCCGATGATCTCGCGATCATTCTCCATGTACCCAATGACGGGAAAGCACTTATAGAGATTACATCTGATGAGTTTCCCGAGGGAACAACTTTTGATTCCCTTCTATATTCGCTCTGTGCACCGAATCCTCGACCCCATGGCACTCTTTGCCCTAGACATTTGAACAACTACTTCTATAATCTCCATCGTATGGTGTTCTCCACTATCCTTTCTAAGAACACTGCCACATATGAGATTTCGTACATGGAACTCTCGGTAATTTATCATCTTCACTTCTATGTTCCTTTCAGTCTACCCAAGACTATCATCTCCGCTATGGATCGTTGTCGCAAGAACTCCTAGCGATGCCTTCTATATGCGATGTGTCTTCTTATCATATTTCAGTATTTTGAGGTCAGTATTGAGGACTGTGCTGAGGTTGCTGCTTCTGTCTATCTTCATGAGCATTGTCGCCCAGCTCAGCCTGCGCAGGTTCCACCTCCTGAAGTTGCTTCTACTTCTACTGACTTCCAGGCTACTCATCCTCCTGCTGGTGTTACTCTTGAGTTCCTTCAGACTCTCAGGCTGTATCAGTTTTGAGCTACTGATATTCGTACTGTTAGCCCAATAATTATATCATGTTTTTGAATATGGCTAATCAATTAAGTTTAACATAATAACGTCACTAATATTCATATAATCATTATTATGTTACTACTTAAACTTAGCATTGTCCTAAATGTTCTATATCATATTGCTATGCTTGTATCATATTGGTTATTTTGTCAAACATGTACTTGTAGACATGCAATAAGCATGATCAAATTTTGTCAAACCAGGACATGCAATAGAGAATTATTAATGGGCCAAAGACGGCGTTATACAAGAAGATTTCTCTGAACCGCCTAATGACCTATCTGGGGCCTCGTATCGGGGGTTCCGCTGTCCAGTCATCGGACAGGGGTCGAGGGGACAGGGCCCCCCGTGGGGTTCGGAGGCGAAGCCCCTGAAAGGTATTAAGATTTCTAGATCTGTTTATCTTTGGACGACCGCCGTCAAGTAAAAAAGGCATCTTCATGTTTGCTCAAATATTTGAAGAAAGGCATCATCAAAGGGCTCTTGGTTTTTCTATTTTATTAATATAATTTTTTATATTTATTGAGTCTAGGAATACGATGTACACTGCATCATACTTGCAAATAGGCTACCCAAGAAATCTTTTCAAAATACCCTTTTATTTTGAAAACTATCCCACTTACAAAAGCCCAAACTACTTCCTAACTGTTTAACTTTTCAAAAAGCCCAAAAACTAATTTGCTAAAACCCTGACAGAACTCCAAGCGAATTCGACCCGAGTTCAGCCCAAATTCGGCCAGAGTTTGGTTAGTGAACGTTACTTTTTGAACTTGGTCTTCCCACAGTTACGGATGCCAATAAGATTTTCTCATAGAGTTCTGCCCGAATTCTGCCTGAATTTTGTCAGAATTCTGCCTTTGGAAAAACTATAAATAGAGAAAGATTTTGATCATTTCAATTCACTCACACACCAATTCACTTTTATATCTACTCTCTATGAGCCTACAACTTCTTCCAAAGTGTTTTGAGCTTTCATTTTCAAATTCCAAGCCAGTTACAATCCTCTAGTCGATTTGCCAGTGCGGTACGGTCTAGGAGTTTCAAAGCGATTATAATCAGAGGCTTGATTGAAGAAAGAAACTTCACAATTGATGTTGGTCGAGTACTTCGGATCAAAGCTCGCGTTGTAGAAGTTGCAAGAATTTCGGATGAAAACTTGTGGTAATTTTCCATAGTGGATTCAACTGGAAGCTAGAGTTCTTCCGACTGGACTAGTCCTCACAGAAGGGAAACCAATATACATCCTTGTATTTGTGTTTGCCCTCTACTCTCTACTTTTCATTTATATATCTGTGATATATATATTATGTGATCTTGTTACTAACATTTTTTAATAGTTAATTTCTGCTGCCTACTATATTCACCCCCTCTAGAGTATTGCGCTTTAAAACTTGTTCCTATAATCGGTCCTACAATTGGTATCAGAGCCAGTGCTCCATCTAGAGGTATTATATTCTGATCCCAATTGTTCCTACAATTGGTATCAGAGTGGGTGCTTGTTGTATAAATATTGCTGCTCATACCAATTGCTCCTACAATTGGTATCAGAGCAGGTGCTCCTTCTAGAGATATTATTGCAGGTGCTCCTTATAGAGATATTATTGCTCATACCAATTTCCTCCAATTGGTATCCTACCAAGGACTCTATTATTTGGCTTAACATCCTTGGAGCAGATCCTTATTATCTAAACGGGTTATACACGTAAAATGAGGTAACATTGCTATTATATTCTTATTTATTATAGCTGTTACATAGATCATAGTATCATATATGGTAAGCATGTACTTCACAACTGAAGAGCAATCCTCAAATAGACTCCTACTTTTTGATGGAACAAACTATAGTCATTGGAAGACACGGATGAGCTTCTACCTGAAGTCTCTAGATTTTGACTTATGGTCAATTGTTGTCAATGGCTACAAAAAGCCTACTATCACTTCTATTCTCACATCCTCTATAATCAATAAGCCTTATTATAGTTACACGGAGGAAGAGAAGAAGTTAGCTTGTCTTGATGCAAAAGCTATGCATATCTTTTATTGTGCCGTAGACACAAATGTACTTAATCTTATTACTACTTTTACAACATCTCATAAAATTTGGAAAGTTCTTGAAGCTACTTATGAGTGCAAGTATGAAAGCAAAGTTGGCAACTACAGAGAGAAGGATAGTAGTCTTAATGATACAAATATGTACATGACAAAATTGGAATTTAAGGTACAACACAATCCTTTATACGAAAAAGAGCTTGTTTGTGACAACTGCAAGAAGATAGGCCACGTCCAAGAAGATTGCACTACTACTAGAAAGAGTTACTACGAACGATCAAAAGAAGGAAGATCATCATCTCACAAGTACACTAGCATGAGTATATGGTGTGAAAGCAAAGCAAGAGATTCTGAAGAAGAAGAAGAAGAAGAAGAAGAGAGACCTCATAAAGCTGTAAATTATGCTCAATGGCATTATCTAACGAGTTACAAAATAATTCTTTTTATGAAGAGAGTGAATTTTCTCATGATGAGTTATCTGATGCTTTCAGTGATCTTTTGAAGAACTGTCAGGCCCCGCTCCTGAATAATCGAGTATGGGCCGATGCATGCCCGATCTACACTGTCGTTGACAGCGGTAGTGAGCCGTCTAGTCATTAATAACAAGAGTAGTCTCATCACAGCATCTAATCTCGGAATCTATGCTAACCATCACAGCAATCCACTATATAATTATTATAACTTATACATGAATGTCCGGGTACAAAGCCGGTAAAAGATAAATGCTACAGTAACAACATATAATCAAATACACTCAATCAATCCCTATACATGAAACTAGCTATCTCAAATATCAAGTGAGCTCCAATGCCAGCCATAACAATCTAAAAATCCATCTCACCTGTAATCAACTACCATGTCAGGAAAGGAGCAAAGTACAATGTAACCCAATAAAACGTACCATAGAGATCAATGGAACAATATAGCTAATATAACTGAAAGACAGAGAACAAGATGAACAATAAGCATGCACTAACTACGTGTATATGTACAATTGGACATTATCAACATATGGGCACTAATATGTAATCAGGTATATAAAATATGCTATCAGTCAATCAATAATCAGGCATGTCTGATGACAATGCTATCAGTCACGCAATAATCAGGCATGTCTGAAGACAATGCTATCAATCATGTACGAAATGGACATCAGGCATAGAGAGTATGCTATCAGGCAATATTTATCCAATATTAGTCAATCACATGTCTCTAGAGCGTCCCCCGCCCGACACGAGAAATAATGTAATCAATCAGGAACAAGTACGATAATAGAACAAGACAATGTGTGTGCAATACATGCAATGATGGTAATACTGAGTACATGTACTTGCCTTAATTCCGGTCTTGTCCAAGTCCTCTTAGATCACCTAGAATAGGAAATAGTATTTAGAAATATTCAATTTGTATTTAACTAAAATCATTAATCCTAAAAACCAATTTTTTACCAATGTCTTATTACACTAATGGTTATTACCCTATTCTACCCCTGATAAAATAATCAATCTAATACTATTATAGATACTAATGTCACTACAGGATATTAACTCCTAATAATCCAATGACATAAGAGCCCACTCTCTTAAATGGCTAGGGCTTAAAAGTATCAATTCATTGCTCTGCCAAGTGAACCAAGTAACCTACAGTCACTGAATAATATGAAAATTCAAGCCAAGTAAATGTGCAATTTAAGCTACTGACTATTTGAACTTAAGAACCCAATGTCCTAACTAACTGCTATACTGTGAACTATTCTGCTAACTTAGAGACACCTTAACTGCTGCAATCAACCAACATATGTAATCCAGTGTCTCCTCGATACCGAGTTGTGTCCCCAAACCATTCCCAAAGATTGTGTCCTCATCTTTGTGTGGTGTCTGGCTTGATACTAACAATTTCCTCCAGGTCTCGCAGAGCAAGAAAATGGTCACAGAATTTACCTGAGTGTTAGCCGTCACCAAACGAGCCTTCCTCGAGTCCGACACAGTCCTCTTGAGTCGAAAACTGATAGTAGAGTCCACACAAGCATTCCATCAAACAGTTCATGTGAGAGAATAGAAAGAGTGATTGTGAGTTTGATCTGAATTGGCTCGACTCCAAAATTGGAGAAAATCTCAAGAATAATCCAAAACTCACCAATCAAAATCAAAATCAAGTACAGATATTCTTCGATCTAAATCAAACAATCGATCAATTAATTCAAGAACAAGAACAATTTATAAAATTGATCAAGAACTGCACAAAACTTAATTCGAATATATTTGATCAATTCAAGAGATTTTAGTGCTCGAATTAATAGAGGAATACTCAACAATTAAAGAAATAAATGGAGAAGACTTACGATTGGATTACTTCAAGAATCGACCGATACTCAAAGGCGCCACCGCTCGTCGTTGATCCTGGTGGAGTCGAGCACGCAGCGATCGCCAAGTCGTCCCAACGCCTAGTCGCTCACACTACTGATGATCTTGACGTTGTCGATCGAAGAGGAAGGACTTCTGCCATGGCCAGAGCTCTACAAGCAGTCGAGGAAGAAGAAGAAGGATCCTGCCACCAATTTGACAGGGCTTCACCGTCCAAGAATGGTGATGGAGAAGGGGAACTCTGGGGGTCTATATATAGATGGTGGACGGCGGGCAGGTGGTTGTGCGGACAGGCGGGTAGCGGCAAAGTAGTTAGGCGGGCAGCGGCAAGGTGGTGGGGACGGTTAGGGTTAGTTGAGAAGTTGGTTAGGTAGTTGAGGAAGGAGACTTCTGGAAGCCATGGCCTTCCTCCGCCGCGAGCGACTGCAGCTTCATCGTCGATCAGTAGAGGAGTGTGGAGAAGAAATTTGAATAAAAGTTGAATGAAGGAGTGAACATGAGAAGTTTGTTTTTAAAACCAACGGTTATATAGGTTAATGGATTAGGTCATCAGGTTAGAGGGTATTGGGCTGTCCTGGCCTAAAATAAGTTGGACTGGGAAAAGTAACAAAGGATTAGTAAAAATCCCTAATGATTTAATCAGTATAAATTTTAGAAAAAACAATCTTAATAATTAGAATATTCTTTTAAAAAAATTTAAAATAATTTGAAAATAATTAATGATAATTAATGACTAGTCAATAAAATCAAAAGTAAATAAAATCTTAAATAAATCACAGGCAAAAAACTCAACTTAGAAAAGTGGAGTTACAAGAACATAAGAAAGTATTAGATAAGTATAAGCAAGCTAGAAAGGATATTCTATCCTATAAGCAGGAGAATGAAAAGCTTACTTGCTTATTGAATGATGCTAGAAATATCTCTCTTTCTGATAATTCTACTGAGATTTCTACACTAAAATTTAGATTACATGAGGCACTTGATTGCATTGAGAAAAACACTCAAGAAAATGCTAAACTTAAGGAGAAATTAGAATTAGAAAAGAAGAAGTATTTTATTGCTTCATGTGAAATTGATGCTCTTTCTGCTAAATATGATGAGATCTGTGCTAACTCTAAAAAATTAGAGATTAGACTGGGAAAGCAGGTATTACAACCTACGACTCAGTCTAACACACGACAGATCATCTAGAAAGGAAGCAAGCAAAGCTAAAGCTTCACATAACCATGCTTTTTATTACAAGTATCCATGCACATCATATCACACTATTGCACATTCTCATACTATTGCACATAGTTCTAATTTTATTTCTTTCTGTCATTATTGTAGTATGAATGGACATGTTTCTAATCATTGTCAGATTAGAAAACTTGTTGATATGAACTTGTGCAAATGGGTTCCCAAATCTAACAAATGTGGATCCAAGTATTGGATACCAAAGTCTTCACCTAATATTGCAGGTGAAGCTTCTCATATCAAATAGAACCATAGAGCATGTTGGTGATTGCAAAGCTATAAAGGTTATCTTCCAAGCAATTGCACCAACAGAAGTGTGGTCATTAGAACCACTTCGGTAACATGCTTCTTAAATAGTTTTTTAATATGTAGCATGTTCTTACTGATGTCTTACTATTAGCTTTCATTGATATCTTTTAATTTGTTTATTGTTTGAATCAATATGAGATATAATCTTAGCATGACTATTGTCTAACTCAAATGATTAGTTCGCACTAAATAGTCTTTTACTCACTTTCCATTAGTGTGACACATTTGTCTATGTATGCTATTTAATATTAATCTTTATTCTTGAAGCACGCATAGGAGCTTAATTTTGTTTTGGTGAATATGTTTTGACTCTTTGTCTTTAATATTTTTTAAATGGCCACTTCTTACCGATTTGTCTTTAACATATCATATTTACTTTGATCAGTATTTTGTGAGTATGTATGTTTGGCACAAATCTTCTATTTACTTGAAAAGTATATACATATACTTTTATGTTAACCTTGTGCTTGCATAATATATTCACTATTGATTCTCAAATTTTATTGTGAATAACTTTTTATGAATCAATTACATCTTTGTCTGATAAAGTTTATTTATGCATGTTTTTTATCTTATGATATTTGTTATGCTTATTAAGGTTACATGAATAATTTATTTTCATTTATGTGTTGCTCATGTTTCTTATATTTTTTTTATAAATAACTTTATGGGTATATATGAGTTAAGTTCAAGTTCTACATTATTTTAAAAAATAGTTTCAAACTTGTGCTTATCTCATACTTCAACCATTAATTACTTTGAACAATTTTTTTATGTTCTTCTCTTATTAGCTTCTTCCTCAAAGCCTCTTTTAATTATGCTTTTCTTGGCTTTTTGGTTGACATTTTGGATACATGATATTTTTAATATCTTGATCTTGATAAACCATTGTTTGGGTATTTACTTCTTTTATATTTAGGGATTCTTGATTTCGATGTTGTTCGATGATACTGCATATATTCTTTTGAATCTAAATTCTTAAGAGTAGAGATCATTTTGGGACCAAGCCGAAAGGATCCTTCTGTTATACATATGTAAATAGCCTGAAACGACACGACGTACTATTCTTCGGACTATTGCAAGCTGGGAATCGGCCCCTACAACTAACTCAAAGTGATCAATACTTTATAGACTTAAGATTTATTAAGGTCTAAATGTAACTATTATCTAGTTCTGGATCTAAGGTACTGAACCCAGACCCTTAGGCTCCAGAATACATCAACGTATCTTGGTCTCACATTTTGATTTACAAATGTTTCATATTTTATTATTACCCAATGATTTTGTAGCACGTATGGATAAATGTAATTGATACATCTTATGCTATATGCTACATTGTTCTAAATTTTTAAGTCCATAGAATATAATTGATTTTATATTGCACAAATTCTTCTTAAATCTTCGGTTATTAAAGAAGAGATTTATTTTGGGTACAAGCCTACAAAAGGTCTGTCTATCACCACGACTACGGTCGAAGCAAAGAGGTACTTTAGTGTTCTCCGGTGAACCTTCGTTAGCTGGGACAGTACCCCTACAGCTAACCTAAGATTTATCAACGCTTTATAAACTAAAGATTTATTTAGATCTAGTTGCAATTGTTATCTGATGGATTTTGGATTTTAGATTTGATGAATAATATTATTTAATAATATTTTTTATAAAAGGTAACATATGTTGATCTAGATTTTATTTTAATTATGCTTTATAAACTTAAGTGTCTCAGAATTTTATGTTAAAATTTTATCTATACTATTATTTTTGGATATAACCATGTAAAGGTGGAGCAGTTAATTGTTTCAAGTCACTTATTCCCTTGACATGCCATATATCTTGAATACACTTTTCTTTGGACATTTATCTAGTTATATTTATTTGTTCAAATAGATTTATTTATGATTTACGGATTCTTTTATTGAAATTGTTTTCGTGATTCGAATCGTCAGCTTCCAGTCTGAGGACTAAATGGACGCATTCAAACATTTACTAAGACATTTTTTCGTAATAAATTTCACATTTTTGAAAAGACTTTTTGATTTCTTTTTGATTTATTGAATCTGTCCGGTACTCAAATGTTATTATTAAAGACAGTTTTCAAAATATTTTAATTTCTTGAAATATTTCTTTTATATATATACTGGAGATATATTTTATTTCTTCATCTTTAAGCATTTATTTATTGGATATTTTCTTTGCCTAAAGATGAAATTTGTTTTTTTGGAACTTTATATGCATTTGATCAAAGGAAAGAAAGACACATATGTTTGCCATTGATTGTACAAGTACAGAATAATTTTGTAGGAGGACTGAACTTAGACTCACAATACAAACTCGCTCGTACAAAGAAAGCCTAGGAATGAAAACCTAGGTACAACAATCTAAGTACGATTATTTATTTTTGATTCTGGGGGATGACGATAGAGGCTCAGGAAAGTGACGACAGCTCTGCCTTACTCCTTGGACGATCAGATGTAGCCTTGGATCTGATGAAGAAATACTCTCCGGATGTGTGGGAAGACTCTTCTGTGCGTGCCTTTGTCTCTCTGTGTGTCTAGCCGGTTGGAGAGAATCTCTTTTGCAAGGGAATGACACCTTGTTATTTATAGGGGTGGATTGTGATCATTAGGGTTTACAATGATTGCCCCTTGAAAAGTCGGCGGCCAATAATCTGGACCATTAATCTTGATTGCATCACATCTGGGCAGTTAATTTTGAGTGCGCCAAATTCGTATGGACAATTAATGCTGATTGCCACAAATCATTGTGATAAACTCGGATCTTCTACCACGTGTTCATTCTGCTAGATTATAATTAATCTAATTTGATCTGGGTAATTATGATAATTGTAACAAATCTGGGTTGTTATGATTTGCTAGCAGCCATAACTCCGAGGGGATAAGACCGCCACGTGTCTCAACTGTCATGAGGACCGCCACGTTTCTTCGATTATCGTGAGTGGGACGTCCTGACAGAGCCGTATGAGTGCGGTCTCTAAGTGAACCATATACGGATGGCCCCCACAATCCTAGCTGCATGAAGCTAGCAGCCGCATGAGGGTGGCGGCCGCATGAGGAGGGCAGCCGCATGAAGATGGTAGCCGCATGAGGGGGATAGCTGCGTGAGGGTGGCAGTCTCGTGAAAGAGGCAGCCGCATGAAAGAGGCAGCCGCATGAAGATGGCAGCCGCATGAAGGAGGCAGCCGCATGAAGAGGGCAGCCGCATGAAGAGAGCAAGAGGGCAACTGCATGAAGAGGGCAATCGCATGAAGAGGACAGCCGCATAGGGAGCTTTGGACTTGGCGGATCATTCCAGCTATATAAAAGATTTTCTTCTTTTCCTTAGGAGTACGCCATCATTTCAGCTTTATGTTAGAGTTGTCACTTCGCCTTTCTATCAGAGCTGCCGTCAGGACATTTAATGAGGCAGTTGCTTTATGGCCAGCTGTAGAGGAGAACTACTTAGGGTCACGTGGCTCCTTCCTGAGCCGTATGGATCTATCCGAGCCGCATAGGGCTCAAAAGGACTTTTGAACCGCATAAATTTCCAATGGATTCCTAAGCCGCATGAGTTTCTTTCTGTCTGAGCCGTATGGGCTTTTCTTGTTCTTTTTTATGCTTCTACAAGACCCCCTTCAAAGTTTTCAATTTGTAAAATTGAAATACTTTGAATAAGAAGCATGGCTATGTAAACTCATCTGGCCGTATAGGATGTTCTTGCCGTATGGACTTCCTAGCCGCTTGGACTTCTTAGCGACATGGACTTCCTAGCCGCATGGACTGTTTGGCCGTATAGACTCTCTGCCATGTGTGCGTCTCCTGTCATGTGTGCGTCCCATTAATTACTCTTGTTTTGCTTTGGATTTAAAGCCGCCTTTTGGGGCAGGATCCCAAGGGTCGGTTTTAAATATCCGGATTTGCCTCGATGACCGAAGAATCGATTTTGTTTTTATGCAGCACGGGGATCGAAGCGTCCTTCCTCCTATAAATAGGAGCATTTTTGGACATAGAGACTTCTTTACTTTCTTCTGTCTTCAACTCTTCTTGCCCTAAGTTGCTGTCTTCGTCTTCCTTCTCCGCTTATCAATCAACAATGGCTCCCAAGTCTTCTAAGGCTGCGGCAAAGGGTAAGGGAGTGGCTTCTTCGTCAGCCACGGTGCCTGAAGTTTACCCCGACGTTCACCCCACCATTGCTGATAAGGGTTTGGGCGGATCATATACTCCGAAACCCTAACAAAGACGGCTCTGTTGCATGCTTTATGCACAAGCCTTTAATGCGTCCCTCGTCTTCATCGGCCTGTTCAAATTGTACGGGCCGCATGTATGTCCCATGTCCGAGCCGCATGGGGGTTGTCTAGTGGCCGCATAAACACTTCACAAACTGGACCGCATAATGACCCTTCGAATAGAGCTGCATAAGTCCCTCTGAATCGAACCGCATGAAGCCCCCTCAAACAGGACCACATAAGCACATCTGGACTGGGCCGCATGAGGCTCTGGCCATGTTCTAACTTTGTTTCTTTTTATTTTTGATTCTTGCAGCATCCCTGCCGAAGGCTGAGATCATTGTGAAGGAAGAGCTGTTGCCTCCTTTCAAATAAGAGTCATCGCTCGTTGAGGAGGAGGTAATACCAAAAACGAAGGAACAGAAAGCAGAGCTAGCGCCTATAGGGGAGGAAAAAACTCCCAACATTAAAGTTGCTGTAAAAGAGGAGTCCCAGTCTGAAGGTGAGAGTTCTGACCCTCCTGCTCCGGGCGAGGATCTTACTCACATAGATCCTTCATATAAAAAATGGCTGAGGGAATGGTATATGCGCCCCCCACAACTAGGATTCGTGGGCTCCCATAAATGTCCGTTTTTGTCTTGATACTTCTGTCTGTCTTTTAGCTGTAGTTTGTGCTATGCTCCTTTTGGACATCAATGTAAGCTTTTTTTTTCTTGTTTGAATGGAATGATAGAGAACTTTTCTGGCTTGCTCATGAGATGTAGTCATGTGAAAGTAACTGATTTTGAATTAATAGAATACATTCGCTCTATTCTTTGCTTGTAGTAGTCGCCCTGATGGGAGGCTTTTGGTGGACCTATTATCCTTGGCGTACCCTGGGTTTTTTTGGTACGGATAATAAGTAGAGAGAGAACCGGCATACTTACTCAGAGGTAATGAGGATGTGGTAAATATGAGGGTTTCTTCGATGGAGCCTTCCTACTCAGAGGTAATGAGGACATGGCAGGTGTGGGCTTCATGAAGGGTACATAGAACAACTCAGAGGTAATAAGGACGTGGAAGTTCTATGTGAGGGGTGGTTTGTTTTTGATGGAAAGGAAACAACTCAGAGGCAACATCGACGTGGTTGTTTCGGAGAATTTGTGGACCGATTACCCTTTTTGTGCACTGTAAGTGCTGGTATTGGATCATAAGGAGGGAGCTCTTCGTAGGAGAAAAGTTCAGAGGTATGATCATACATGACTTACTACCTAAAAGACGTGATATAGATTCATCTGTAGTAACCGGAGTGTAAGTTCAGCGGTACCTGTGGGTACATAACTCGACAATCTGGGAGATTTGGGATCAGAATGTGAGTTTAGCGGTACTAGAGGGTACGTAACTCGTCATTCTGGGAAATTTGTAGTTGGAATGTGAGTTCAGCGGTACCATAGGATACGTAACTCATCACTTGAGAAGATTTTAAGTCGGGATGTGAGTTCAGCGGTACCACAGGGTTCGTAACTCAACATCCTGGAAGATTTAAAGTCGGGATGTGAGTTCAGCGTACCACAGGGTACATAACTCAATATCCTGGAGGATGTCGTCTCAGATGTAATACTTCTTTAGGAACTTGCCGTTGATGGACAACATGAGCAAGTCTCCATTTTGTTTTGCGAGGCGGTAAGCTCCATTGGAGAATATAACGTCGATGATGAATGGGCCTTCCCACTTTGGCAAGAACTTGCCGGCAGTTTTGTGAGTCATAACCATCGGCCTTCAAACTGCCAGAACGAGATCGCCCACTTGGAATGTTATGATTTTAACCATTCTATTGAAGGCTCCAGAGATACGTGCTTGGTACAGCTCGATTCGCTATTGAGCTAACAGGCGCTTCTCGTCTAGGGCCTCCAACTCTTGTAGTCGGCGATGGTGATTATCATCTGTCGTCAATCGATAGGTGAGAGCAACACGGAGTGAGGGTATTTGAGTCTCCAGTGGAAGAATTGCCTCACTTCCGTATACTAGAGAGAATGGTGTGTTCCCGGTGGCAGACCGTACCGTAGTACGGTATGCCCATAAGAATTCGTCGACCTTCTCATTCCAGTCATGTTTGTTTGATGACACGAATTTCTTGAGAAGCTTGATGATTGTTTTGTTGAACGCTTTAGCCAGACCTTTAGCCGTCGGGTTGTATGGTGTTGAAGCAATATTTTAGATTCGGTGTTTGTCACAAAACTGATAGAAGGCGTGGCTTGCGAACTGCGGACCATTGTCGGGAATGATCCTTTGGGGCTGTCCAAAGCGATAAATGACATGATGCTTGAGGAAACTGATCATGTTTAAAGTCTTGACTTATGCCAGCGGAATAGCCTCCGCCCATTTGGAGAAGTAATCTATAATTGCGAGTATGAAGCGGTGTCCTCGGGACGAAGGCAGAGTGATCGGACCAATGATGTCCATTCCCCATGCTTCGAATGGCCAGGATGCCACCGTCGGATATAGAAACTCGGATGGCTGGTGGATGAAATCTGCGTAGACTTGGCAAGCTTTGTACTTTCTTGCATAGTCTATCGCATCGGCAACCATCGTGGGCCAGTAATAGCCCATTCGACAAAGGCGATCCTCTAGTTTCGGGCCACGCTGGTGGGCCCCACAGATACCATCATGAGCTTTACGCATGGCTTCTTTGGCTTCTGTGTTTGACAGATATCGAAGCAGTAATCCATCTTATAATCGTCGATATAGCATTTTTTTCCGTATCGTAGAAGAATGTGAGGGAACATCTTCTGATAGAAGTAGCTTCCTTCGGATTCTCTGGCAGGATGTCGTCGACTACGAAGTCGATGAATGGTTGTCTCCAGTCTGGTGCTCCGTCGACAGTCAGAGCGGAGTAACTCTAAACACATTGAATATTGTCCCTGGTACAGACCAACTCACGGCCTATGATGTCAACCAGATGATGAGCATGATTCGGTACCGCTAGGAAAGCGGCAAGGCTTGCTAGGGCATCGGCTTCAATGTTCTGGAGCCTGGGAACGTGTTCTATGAAGAACCCTTCCAAGGACGAGATGATGTCAATCGCTATTTTGTAATAGGGGATCTTGTCTTCATGACACACTTCGTATGAGTCCTGGATTTGGTTAATGATTAGCTGCGAATTGCCATATGCTTCAAGGTACTCTACCTCCAGCTCCATTGCAAGTCGGAGGCCAACGACCAAAGCATTGTACTCGGCCACATTGTTTGAACGGGGCTCCGTGAGGAAATACGCCCGATTGATCAACAGCCCGGAGGAAGAAATCAGCACCACTCAGACTCCAGCGACGATGTTGTCCTTGGGCCCAGTTCTGGAAGCACCGCGAAGGACATTCGCCATACGGCATCATGAGAGGCCATATTTGAATTGGCAACCTCATCTGGAATTGTCACGACCCGTACCCTAGAGTAAGGGCACGAGAAGTGGGTACGTCCAGCCTACGCCACAGTGTCGGCGGTAGAACGCTGTCCTAGGTCAATCATCTAACAATATAAGGTACATGTACAGTATATACACTCCGAATGGAGGTGACATAGCAGAATACAGTTTCAATCACATCTAAAGGTAGAATATAGCACGAGGAAAAAGATAGAAAAATCCTCAATTGAGGTACAGCATAATGAAATAACATAAGTCTCAACAACTACCAGTCTCAACATCTCTAAAATATACAACTCTGAAATCAAGGACAACAACTAAACATGAAAAGGAAAAACAGTCTAAGCTATCTATACTAAGCAAGGTATCGTCCTCAGCAGCTGCCTGAACCTCCCCAGGGGTCCAGGTCGCGAGTGTCATCTAGGCAAGGTCCAAGTAAGGGGTGCAGGGTTCCTCATCATCCTCTGTAAAATTTTCAACAGGTCCAGTCAGGACGGGAGCGAGCACAACACGCAGATCATAACAGGTTAGAAAATATAAACATACAAGAGAGTACAATACGTAAAACTGAAAGAAAGTACATGATGTAAACAGGAGGAAAGAACTATAATAGAAATATCTACAATAAGTAGAGAGCTACCAGTGACTAGTGATTTAGAGTACAAAGACGACATGTGAACGACTGGATTTGCACATGAATATGCTAAAGAGGCGTACATGGCTATACTACTTTGGAATTGTTCACATGACTATTTATACTCTCCCATACCCCAATCAATACACAAGGATCCAGACAAGTTATGTTACGTACATGGTTTTTACATGAAAGCCCATAAATGGGTGCACGTAAAGTATACATGAGAGCTCATAAATGAGTGCACATGAAATTCACATGAAGGCCCATAAATAGGTGCACATGAAATTCATATGAGAGCTCATAAATGAGTGCATATGAAGTATAGGTTATACATGAGATACATGAGAAACATGACCGAACATGAAAGCACATGAGAGTACACGAGTATGCATAAACGGGCATGAAGGACATGAGAAACATGAATAACATGAGAGCGAGAAATATATGATGTACATAAAACACAAGACATGACGTATCCGATGCTCCAGAGGGGGATAACATCTCAATGTAGGGCCATATAGTACCAATCCGTGATAATATCATGACAGCATCAAATAAGGTAAACTAGAACAGGAATATAATTCTAAGCAAGTTATGAAATGATCAGAGAATGTACTCGCCTGGTATCTGAATGTCTGAAGTAAATATACTGTCCGAGATGAGGTACCTAACTCCTAGTTAGAGCAACACAAGTCAAGATGTATACAGGGGATGATAAATGTAATCTATAATGCATCTGCATGCTGTCTAGGTCAAACTAGACTATAGTCAACATTTGGTCAACTCTAGTCAACCACACTAGTCAAACTAGGTCAACTAGGTCAAGTCCCAGCTCAAACAAGTCTAAGAAGTCTCACTAGGCCTAACCCAGCCTAGGTTAGCACTCATACAATCACAAGGCAATGTGAACCACAACAATACATAATATAAAATAGATAATATATATAAATTCATACCTTCTTACATACATGCATATCTACATTACATACATATTTATATATATAGGCATATGTTATATCATGCATATTTATATAGTTACATAGATATATACATTCATGCACATTTACATACATACTTTTATACATTATATATGTTAACATTCATTACAATGCTTTATACTTTACTTATACCTTTGATTGATTGATTCATTCATATATGACATTCATTCATGTTTTTATACATTCATTCATATCCCATATGCATGCATATTTCAGTTCAGGCATTATATCCATTTACATATCTTTAAGTTGCATACATATACTTATTTTTATTACATACATGTCATTCATGCATACTACATACTTACATGCATCTATACATTATATACATTGTATACAACATGTAAAAATAGAAGGGAGAAAATGGGAAAAATCTGAAAGGAAAAGGGAAGGGAAGGAAAATATAAGGAAAAGGGAAAACAGTGGACATATACATTCTTGCATCATATATTCTATATTACCATACACGCTATCATTATATATTGCATTATATCATTTATATATTATGCATTCATATCTATCATTACATGTATACGTTGCATTCATATGTAGCATTCGTTATATACTTTCATGCATACATTGTATATCATTCTTTCATTCATGCATTTATGCATTGCTTACATACATTATATTAATTACATTCCTACATGCTTGCATTCAACCATATATATACATTAATGTAAAGAGGATATATATATATATATATATATATATATATATATATATATATATATCATTTTATTTATCTAACATATCATGTATTACATACTCTATATTCATTTAATATCCATACTACATAGGCTCATAGGTTACACAAAATGCATATATCGTATAGTCACTCTTCTACTTAAAACTAATACTGTACCAATTTGGCCTCTACTAAATTCTAGGGTTAAAGTATATTGTAGCCCTTCGTGTTAGCTTTCCGAAACTTCAAACGGATCACAATTTCGTGTCCGAAAGCTTCCTAAATCGCGAAAATACCGAAACACGTTCATCTTTCGTACAACTAAAACTCAAATAATTCTACAGAAAGTTACATAAAGAATTTGGCTTATTAAAATATATATTTAGAAAGCTAACTTCGATACGGTTCTTTTAAAAAAAACTGAAGATAAATTGGAGTTCTAAGCTAAAAGTTATGACATTTCTAAGTTGCTTTGGTTAATAAAAACGTGGATGAATATTATGACGAATTTGAGTTGTTTTGGACAAAAGAACACATATAGGCCAAGATACTTGGATACAAACATAGGTATCCAAATGAAACTCATTCTAACCATCCTACTAAGATTAGTTCACTCTCTAACCATTCTAAAATTGAATTTAAATATTTATTTAAACTATTAGCATACAAAATACACATGGGATGTCCTAATTTGGGATCTATCAAGTAGGACACAAGACACATATCTAAAATCCTCAAGATAGCTCCAAATGGCCTCAAATTTGAATATGAAGGGGACACGTGCATGAGAATGGATTCTACGGATTCAAAACTAATTTATATGCAAAGAAAATCGATTTAGAGGATGGGTTTTACCTATTGGGAGTGGAATCCCAAAAAAATCTTTTAGGACACGGCTCCGATACGAAGATCCCTCAAAGTAGACACTCCTCCTTGCACTTCTCTTCCAATCCATGGTAGCACCCTTCCCTTGGAGAATGAGAATGATTGAGGAAAGATTTGGTGAAGGAATGATTTGATTTGGAGATCAAATCAAAGGGAAGGCTCTCTAAAATTAGGAAAGAACAAAAGGAAAATAAAAGATGCAAGATTGTAATGAATGAAATGAATCATTCTCCCCTAAAGGTGGCTGTCATAAAGAGTCATTAGGGCTAATGGGAAATGTCCTAATTGCCCCTCTCTAGTCTCATATGGTTAAGTCTAGACTAGGTTCAAGTTTGGGGTCAAAAGGATCTAGTTTTGAGTGTCTAACTTTACCATTCTAACATGATAAAAATTAGTCTAACTAACTAACTAACATAAACATTGGGTTTTGTGGGCCATTCTTAACTTAATATTGGGTTCCATCTAGAGTTTAAGCTACCCGGGTCACAATACAAGTCGGAACGAGGCGAAACTCAAACCCGACTAAACAAATCCAATAAAAACAATATTAAAAATATAAAATTTTCACAAAATATTAAAATATAAAAAATGACCAAAATCATAATACATCAATTTAAATATTATTAAAATAATCTAAAATCTACCAATTAATCAAAATCCTAAATAATTCAAAAGTCACAAAATGACCAAAATACCCTTAGCCTAAAAATTTGTAAATAGTCATTCTAATCACATGGTTAGGTCCACACGGTCATGGTTAGTCTCTAGGCTCAACAATTCTAGGGTTCACTAGTTAACACATCAAAATTATAATTCACCAATTTTAAATAGTATTAAATTAATTAAAAATTCTTATAAATCATAAATCTTATTAGTAAATAATAAACTTTTACAAAAGTTCAAAATTACCCTCACTTTAGAAAAGTGGGTGTTACAAGTCTACCCTCCTTAGAAAATTTTGTCCTCGAAATTAAAATGTTCCTACCCTTTCTAGGACAAACCCCCACAATCAAAGTCTCAAAACTTAATCAATCATACAATTTAAAAGGACGTCATACAGGGTCATGGCATACGGTGTTAATGAAAGTCTCATCTAGGTATACTAGTCACACTAGACCAAAACAATCATAGGGTATCAAAACATACGAGCAATCAAAGGGTGTTGAAGCAGAAAAGTTACAAAAACAACTATCATCAAGGCTGTAAGGCAGTCTACCATCCTATATAAAAACTGGTAATTATCAAAAATAAAATAAGATAACTACTAATCATCTATAAAGGGGTACTATTTAAGAAAATCAAAACCAAAAGTTTAAGGAACGAAAGTCAATAGCATTGGATCCAATCACAATATAATATATATAGAAAGAGAGAGTGTTAGAGAGGAAAAAGCTAACATTATGTAAAGGTTAAGTGGTTAGTGTGTGTATGGGTGTATGTGGACATGTTCCTATGGTTAGATAGTAGGATTGTGTGTCTAAAATATACATGAAAGTGTATAGGATGATTTGGGTCTCAAAACAATAGCTATCAAGTTACACTATTCATGACATATTGGTTAAACAGCCTACAAGGCACAAGCTATTTACTCATAACATGCATGGCTAACCATATATATATGTATATCTATATGAATAGAGAGGTAGAAATTTAATTATGTATCTATATACATTAATATAACATGTATGCATAAACTATATATATATATATATATATATATAGATTTATGAACATAACATGGAGATGAAGGGTTAGGTTTACATGGCAGTTGTAAACATTAGTGTCGATTGTCAAGTGTACATGGATTAAAACTTGAAATGAAGGGTTCAATCATTCAGTTTAGTTCAATATTACATATTAATCCGAAATTGAACTACACATTTGAAAGCAATGTAAAAATGTTAACATGTATTCAGTTTTCAGGATTTTGGAGAAATTCGAACATCAAAACCAACCCAACGTTTACCACAACCACAACCTAACATGTAAGAGTATGAAACCTAACATTATATTCCTACATACAACAATGTATACGGCTCAAAACATTATATTTAAAAAAACTGCAAATTGACTAATCACTTAGAATTCAGGCTTAAAGGGTTAATATGCACACAGTCTCAGATTTGACAAATCCAAACACAAAACTCAACAAATTTCTTTAAAACTTGAAATCCTGTATATAACATACATGTGTAGTGATGTAAACAACGACTAATAACATGAAATTTACATTTAATTTACAAATTTAATCTGTAAAATAGAGAACTAGTCACTGATACTTTACTATATTAGAAATATTAGGATTTTGAGAAATTAACATCAAATATTTTAATATGCATTTAGATAGGTTGGTAATCAAGTATAGCATGCATACGTGTTAGGCAAGTATCTGTGTCCACTATATATATATTTTAAGGTAATATACAAAATAATGGCAAGAAGGAAATAATGATAAAATCTATTCTGCTTATCTATTTAAAAGAAGGAACCATTTTGAAACCAGAGCTATAATATCAAATCCAAGTTAAGGTCTCGCAAAATCATTGATTCATTGTATTAGAAAAAAAAATTATAGCAAGAAGTTACACTAAATTTATAATAAAAACTATGCTACTCCTACTCCTTAGTTATTTGATGATAGAATACAATTTATAACAACAGAATGGTACGATAGAGATGATATGTTTAAAAACCTTCTCAAGATACAATCTGATAATCATATGCATCTGTCCAAAATTATGTTACTCAGAGTCATTGCCATGCCAGTAACCAAGGCTGCGATAAACGATAGATTCCATAACTAGGGTATGCACCTCTACAATCATGTCGTCTGGAAATCTCGCTATGCGGACTAGTATAGCAGCGAGAAATTCCAAATCTCATAATCAAGATACGTACATCCGAAGTCAGGTCCTTATGTTTCCGCCACGCCAGCTAATATGGCTGCGATAAACTACATGTTCCATAATCAAGTAGACGTTTTACCATCCCTGTATTCCCGTCAACATATGTTATCAGAAAATATCGTAACTCAGGCCATAAAATTTATCTCGATAGAAATATCAAATTCAACAACGATCCAACAAAATCAAATTCAATAATCAAGGAGTGAGAGCAACAAACAAGGAAAATGATTTCAAATTGAAGTTTAAATAAGATTCTCAAGGGTCGTCCCAGGAATCTCTCAAGGAATCCTAACTGTGATTGAGTACCTTCAAAAATATCCTAATCCTACTACAGGATGTAGTGATACTCAAGTTTTAATAGCACTACATAAACTCGACCTGTATCGGCCACCACTAAAAATGTGTCACGACCCGTACCCACTGTGAGGGTATGAGTACGTAATAGCGCCCAGCCTACGCCATAGTGTCGGCGGTAGAACGCTGTCCTAGGTCAATCATCTAACAATATAAGGTACTTGTACAGTATATACACTCCGAATGGAGGTGACATAGCATAATACAGTTTCAATCACATCTAAAGGTAGAATATAGCACGAGGGAAAAGATAGAAAAATCCTCAATTGAGGTACAGCATAATGAAATAACATAAGACTCAACAACTACCAGTCTCAACATCTCTAAAATATACAACTCTGAAATCAAGGACAACAACTAAACATAAAAAGGAAAAACAGTCTAAGCTATCTATACTAAGCAAGGTATCCTCCTCAGCAGCTGCCTGAACCTCCCCAGGGGTCCAGGTCGCGAGTGTCATCTAGGAAAGCTCCAAGTAAGGGGTGCAGGGTTCCTCATCATCCTCTGTAAAATTTTCAACAGGTCCAGTCAGGACGGGAGCGAGCACAATACATCCCACGCAGATCATAACAGGTTAGAAAATATAAACATACAAGATAGTACAATACGTGAAACTGAAAGAAAGTACATAATGTAAACAGGGGAAAAGAACTATAATAGAAATATCTACTATAAGAAGAGAGCTACTAGTGACTAGTGATTTAGAGTACAAAGACGATATGTGAACGGCTAGATTTGCACATGAATATGCTAAAGAGGTGTACATGGCTATACTACTTTGGAATTGTTCACATGACTATTTATACTCCCCCATACCCCAATCAATACACAAGGATCCAGACAAGTTATGTTACGTCCATGGTTTTTACATGAAAGCCCATAAGTGGGTGCACGTGAAGTATACATGAGAGCTCATAAATGAGTGCACATGAAATTCACATGAAGGCCCATAAATGGGTGCACATAAAATTCATATGAGGGCTCATAAATGAGTGCACATGAAGTATAGATTATACATAAGATACATGAGAAATATGACCGAACATGAAAGCACATGAGAGTACATGAGCATGCATGAACGGGCATGAAGCACATGAGAAACATGAATAACATGAGAGCGAGAAATACATGATGTACATGAAACACTTGACATGACGTATCCGATGCTCCCGAGGGGGATAACATCTCAATGTAGGGATCCATATAGTTCTAATCCGTGATAATATTGTGACAGCATCAAATAAGGTAAACTAGAGCAGGAATATAATTCTAAGCAAGTTATGAAATGATCAGAGAATGTACTCGCCTGGTATCTGAATGTCTGAAGTAAATGTACTGTCCGAGATGAGGTACCTAACTCCTAGTTAGAGCAACACAAGTCAAGATGTATACAGGGGATGATAAATGTAATCTATAATGCATCTGCATGTTGTCTAGGTCAAACTAGACTATAGTCAACATTTTGTCAACTCTAGTCAACCATACTAGTCAAACTAGGTTAACTAGGTCAAGTCCCAGCTTAAACAAGTCTAACAAGTCTCACTAGGCCTAACCGAGCCTAGGTTAGCACTCATACAATCACAAGGCAATGTGAACCACAACAATACATAATATAAAATAGATAATATATATAAATACATACCTTCTTACATACATGCATATCCATATTACATACATATTTATATATATAAGCATATGTTACATCATGCATATTTACATAGTTACATAGACATATACATTAATGCACATTTACGTACATACTTTTATACATTATATATGTTAACATTCATTACAATGCTTTATATTTTACTTATACCTTTGATTGATTGATTCATTCATATATGACATTCATTCACGCATTTATACATTCATTCATATCCCATATGTATGCATATTTCAGTTCAGGCATTATATCCATTTATATATCATTAAGTTGCATACATATACTTATTTTTATTACATACATGTCATTCATGCATACTACATACTTACATGCATCTATACATTATATACATTGTATACAACATGTAAAAATAGAAGGGAGAAAATGGAGAAAAAACTGAAATGGAAAGGGAAGGGAAGGAAAATGTAAGAAAAAGAAAAAACATTGGACATATACATGCTTGCATCATATATTCTACATTACCATACATGCTATCATTATATATTGCATTATATCATTTATATATTATGCATTCATATCTATCATTACATGTATATGTTGCATTCATATGTAGCATTCATTATATACTTTCATGCATACATTGTATATCATTCTTTCATTCATGCATTTATGTATTGCTTACATACATTATATTAATTGCATTCCTACATGCTTGCATTCAGCCATATATATACATTAATGTAAAGAGAATATATATCATATATATATATATATATATATATATATATATATATATATATATATATATATATATCATTCATCTAACATATCATGTATTACATACTCTATATTCATTTAATATCCATACTACATAGGCTCATAGGTTACACAAAATGCATATATCGTAGAGTCACTCTTCTACTTAAAACCAATACTGTACCAATTGGGCCTCTACTAAATTCTAGGATTAAAGTATATTGTAGCCCTTCGTGTTAGCTTTCCGAAACTTCAAATGGATAACATTTTCGTGTCCAGAAGCTTCCTAAATCGCAAAAATACCGAAACACGTTCATCTTTCGTACAACTGACTCTCAAATAATTCTACAGAAAGTTACATAAAGAATTTGGCTTATTAAAATATATATTTGGAAAGCTAACTTCGATACGGTTCTTTAAAAAAAACTGAAGATAAATCGAAGTTCTAAGCTAAAAGTTATGACATTCCTAAGTTGCTTTGGTTAATAAAAACATGGATGAATATTATGACGAATTTGAGTTATTTTGGACAAAAGAACACATATAGGTCAAGATACTTGGATACAAACATAGGTATCCAAATAAAACTCATTCTAACCATCCTACTAAGATTAATTCATTCTCTAACCATTCTAAAATTGAATTTAAATATTTATTTAAACTATTAGCATACAAAATACACATGGGGTGTCCTAATTTGGGATCTATCAAGTAGGACACAAGACACATATCTAAAATCATCAAGATAGCTCCAAATGGCCTCAAATTTGAATATGAAGGGGACACGTGCATGAGAATGGATCCTACGGATGCAAAACTAATTTATATGCAAAGAAAATCGATTTAGAGGATGGGTTTTACCTATTGGGAGTGGAATCCCAAAAAAATCTTTTAGGACACGGCTCCGATACGAAGATCCCTCAAAGTGGACACTCCTTCTTGCACTTCTCTTCCAATCCATGTTACCACCCTTCCCTTGGAGAATGAGAATGAGAATGATTGAGGGAAGATTTGGTGAAGGAATGATTTGATTTGGAGATCAAATCAAAGGGAAGGCTCTCTAAAATTAGGGAACAACAAAAGAAAAATAAAAGAGGCAAGATTGTAATGAATGTAATGAATCATTCTTCCCTAAAGGTGGTTGTCATAAAGAGTCCATTAGGGCTAATGGGAAATGTCCTAATTGTCCCTCTCTAGTCTCATATGGTTAAGTCTAGACTAGGTTCAAGTTTGGGGTCAAAAGGATCTAGTTTTGAGTGTCTAACTTTACCATTCTAACATGTTAAAAATTAGTCTAACTAACTAACTTAAATGTTGGGTTTTGTGGGCCATGCTTAACTTAATATTTGGTCCCATCTAGAGTTTAAGCTACCCGGGTCACAATACAAGTCGGAACGAGACGAAACTCAAACCCGACTAAATAAATCCAATAAAAACAATATTAAAAATATAAAATTTTCACAAAATATTAAATATAAAAAATGACCAAAATCATAATACATTAATTTAAATATTATTAAAATAATCTAAAATTTACCAATTAATAAAAATCTTAAATAATTCAAAAGTCATAAAATGACCAAAATACCCTTAGCCTAAAAATTTGTAAATAGCCATTCTAATCACATGCTTAGGTCCACATGGTCATGGTTAGTCTCTAGGCTCAACATTTCTAGGGTTCACTAGTTAACACATCAAAATTATAATTCACCAATTTTAAATAGTATTAAATTAATTAAAAATTCTCATAAATCATAAATTTTATTATTAAATAATAAACTTTTACAAAAGTTCAAAATTACCCTCACTTTAGAAAAGTGGGTGTTACAAGTCTACACTCCTTAGAAAATTTCGTCCTCGAAATTAAAATGTTCCTACCCCTTCTAGGTCAAACCCCCACAATCAAAGTCTCAAAACTTAATCAATCATACAATTTAAGAGAACGTCATACAGGGTCATGGCATACGGTGGTAATGAAAGTCTCATCTAGGTATACTAGTCACTCTAGACCAAAACAATCATAGGGTATCAAAACATACAAGCAATCAAAGGGTGTTGAAGTAGAAAAGTTACAAAAACAACAATCATCAAGGCTGTAAGGCAGTCTACCATCCTATATGAAAACTGGTAATTATCAAAAATAAAATAAGATAACTACTAATCATCTATAAAGGGGTACTATTTAAGAAAATCAAAACCAAAAGTTTAAGGAACGAAAGTCAACAGCATTGGATCCAATCACAATATAATATATATAGAAAGAGAGAGTGTTAGAGAGGAAAAAGCTAACATTATGTAAAGGTTAAGTGGTTAGTGTGTGTATGGGTGTATGTGGACATGTTCATATGGTTAGATAGTAGGATTGTGTGTGTAAAATATACATGAAAGTGCATAGGAGGATTTGGGTCACAAAATAATAGCTATCAAGTTACACTATTCATGGCATATTGGTTAAACAGTCTACAAGGCACAAGCTATTTACTCATAACATGCATGGCTAACCATATATATATGTATATCTATATGTATAGAGAGGTAGAAATTTAATTAAGTATCTATATACATTAATATAACATGTATGCATAAACTATATATATATATATATATATATATATATATATATATATATATATATATATATATATATATATATATATATATATATATATATATATATATATATATTTATTTATTTATTATATATATATATATTTTTTATATTTTTATATATATATATATATATATATATATATATATATATAATTTATGAACATAACATGGAGATGAAGGGTTAGGTTTACATGGCAGTTGTGAACATTAGTGTAGATTGTCAAGTGTACATGGGTTAAAACTTGAAATGAAGGGTTCAATCATTCAGTTTAGTTCAATATTACATATTAATCCAAAATTGAACTACACATTTGAAAGCAATGTAAAAATGTTAATATGTATTCAGTTTTCAGGATTTTGGAGAAATTCAAACATCAAAACCAATCCAATGTTTACCACAACCACAACCTAACATATAAGAGTATGAAACCTAACATTATATTCCTACATACAACAATATATACGGCTCAAAATATTACATTTAAAAAAACTGCAAATTGACTAATCACTTAGAATTCAGGCTTAAAGGGTTAATATGCACACAGTCTCAGATTTGACAAATTTAAACACAAAACTCAACCAATTTCTTTAAAACTTGAAACCCTGTATATAACATACATGTGCAGTGATGTAAACAACGACTAATAACCTGAAATTTACATTTAATTTACAAATTTAATCTGTAAAACAGAGAACTAGTCACTGATACTTTACTATATTAGAAATATTAGGATTTTGAGAAATTAACATCAAACATATTAATATGCATTTAGATAAGTTGGTAATCAAGTATAGCATGCATACGTGTTAGGCAAGTATCTGTTTCCACTATATATATTTTTTTAAGGTAATATAAGAAATAATGGCAAGAAGGAAATAATGATAAAATATGTTCTGCTTATCTATTTAAAAGAAGGAACCATTTTGAAACCAGAGCTATAATATCAAATCCAAGTTAAGGTCTCGCAAAATCATTGATTCATTGTATTAGAAAAAAAAATTATAGCAAAAAGTTACACTAAATTTATAATAACAACTAAGCTACTCCTACTCCTAAGTTATTTGATGATGGAATACAATTTATAACAACAGAATGGTACGATAGAGATGATATGTTTAAAAACCTTCTCAAGATACAATCTGATAATCATATGCGTCTGTCCAAAATTATGTTACTCAGAGTCATCACCATGCCAGTAACCAAGGCTGCGATAAACGATAGATTCCATAACTGGGATATGCACCTCTACAATCATGTCGTCTGGAAATCTCGCTATGCCGACTAGTATAGCAGCGAGAAATTCCAAATCTCATAATCAAGATACGTACATCCGAAGTCAGGTCCCTATGTTTCTGCCACGCCAGCTAATATTGCTGCGATAAACTACAGGTTCCATAATCAAGTAAACGTTTTACCATCCCTGTATTCCCGTCAACATATGTTATGAGAAAATATCGTAACTCAGGCCATAAAATTTATCTCGATAGGAAAATCAAAATCAACAACGATCCAACAAAATCAAATTCAATAATCAAGGAGTGACAGCAACAAACAAGGAAAATGATTTCAAATTGAAGTTTAAATAAGATTCTCAAGGGTCGTCCCAGGAATCTCTCAAGGAATCATAACTGTGATTGAGTACCTTCAAAAATATCGTAATCCTACTACAGGCAGTAGTGATACTCAAGTTTGAATACCACTACATAAACTCGACCTACATCGGCCACCATTAAAAACGTGTCACGACCCGTACCCACTTTGAGGGTACGAGTACGTAACAGCGCCCAGCCTACGCCACAATGCCGGCGATAGAATGCTGTCCTAGGTCAATCATCTAACAATATAAGGTACCTGTACAGTATATACACTCCGAATGGAGGTGACATAGCAAAATACAGTTTCAATCACATCTAAAGGTAGAATATAGCACGAGGAAAAAGATAGAAAAATCCTCAATTAAGGTACAGCAGAATGAAATAACATAAGTCTCAACAACTACCAGTCTCAATATCTCTAAAATATACAACTCTGAAATCAAGGACAATAACTAAACATGAAAAGGAAAAACAGTCTAAGCTATCTATACTAAGCAAGGTATCGTCCTCAACAGCTGCCTGAACCTCCCCAGGGGTCCAGGTCGCGAGTGTCATCTAGGCAAGGTCCAAGTAAGGGGTGCAGGGTTCCTCATCATCCTCTGTAAAGTTTTCAACAGGTCCAGTCAGGACGGGAGCGAGCACAATACATCTCACGCAGATCATAACAGGTTAGAAAATATAAACAAGCAAGAGAGTACAATACGTAAAACTGAAAGAAAGTACATGATGTAAACAGGGGGAAAGAACTATAATAGAAATATCTATTATAAGTAGAGAGCTACCAGTGACTAGTGATTTAGAGGACAGAGTCGGCATGTGAACGGCTGGATTTGCACATGAATATACTAAAGAGGCGTACATGGCTATACTAGTTTGGAATTATTCACATGACTATTTATACTCTCCCATACCCCAATCAATACACAAGGATCCAGACAAGTTATGTTACGTACATAGTTTTCACATGAAAGCCCATAAATGGGTACACGTGAAGTATACATGAGAGCTCACAAATGAGGGCACATGAAATTCACATGAAGGCCCATAAATGGGTACACATGAAATTCATATGAGGGCTCATAAATGAGTGCACATAAAGTATAGGTTATACATGAGATACATGAGAAATATGATCGAACATGAAAGTACATGAGAGTACACGAGCATGCATGAACGAGCCTGAAGCACATAAGAAACATGAATAACATGAGAGCGAGGAATACATGATGTACATAAAATACATGACATGATGTATCCGATACTCCCGAGGGGAATAACATCTCAATGTAGGGATCCATATAGTACCAATCCGTGATAATATCGTGACAACATCAAATAAGGTAAACTAGAGCAGGAATATAATTCTAAGCAAGTTATGAAATGATCAGATAATGTACTCGCCTGGTATCTGAATGTCTGAAGTAAATATACTGTCCGAGATGAGGTACCTGACTCCTAGTTGGAGCAACACAAGTCAAGATATATACAGGGGATGATAAATGTAATCTATAATGCATCTGCATGTTGTCTAGGTCAAACTAGACTATAGTCAACAGTTGGTCAACTCTAGTCAACCACACTAGTCAAACTAGGTCAACTAGGTCAAGTCCTATAGCTCAAACAAGTCTAATAAGTCTCACTAGGCCTAACCAAGCCTAGGCTAGCACTCATACAATCACAAGGCAATGTGAACCACAATAATACATAATATAAAATAGATACTATATATAAATACATACCTTCTTACATACATACATATCCACATTACATACATATTTATATATATAGGCATATGTTACATCATGCTTATTTACGTAGTTACATAGATATATACATTCATACACATCTACATACATACTTTTATACATTATATATGTTAACATTCATTATAATGTATTATATTTTACTTATACCTTTGATTGATTGATTCATTCATATATGACATTCATTCAAGCATTTATACATTCATTCATATCCCATATGCATGCATATTTCAGATCAGGCATTATATCCATTCACATATCACTAAGTTGCATACATATACTTATTTTTATTACATACATGTCATTCATGCATATTACATACTTACATGCATCTGTACATTATATACATTGTATACAACACGTAAAAATAGAAGAGGAAAAATGGGGAAAAAATTGAAATGGAAAGGAAAGGGAAGGAAAATGTAAGAAAAAGGGAAAACAGTGGACATATACATGCTTGCATCATATATTCTACATTACCATACATGCTATCATTATATATTGCGTTATATTATTTATATATTATGATTCATATCTATCATTACATGTATACCTTGCATTCATATCTAGCATTCATCATATACTTTCATGCATACATTGTATATTATTCTTTCATTCATGCATTTATGCACTGCTTACATACATTATATTAATTACATTTCTACATGCTTGCATTCAACCATATATATACATTAATGTAAAGAGAATATATATCATATATATATATTATTTCATTCATCTAACATATCATGTATTACATACACTATATTCATTTAATATCCATACTACATAGGCTCAAGTGTTACACAAAATACATATATCGTATAGTCACTCTTCTACTTAAAGCCAATATTTTACCAATTGGGCCTCTACTAAATTCTAGGATTAAAATATATTGTAGCCCTTCATATTAGCTTTTCAAAACTTCAAACGGATCGCATTTTCGTGTCCGGAAGCTCCTGAAATCGCAAAAATACCGAAACACGTTCGTCTTTCGTACAACTGACACTCAAATAATTCTACAGAGAGTTACAGAAAGAATTTGGCTTGTTAAAATATATATTTAGAACTAACTTCGATACGGTTCTTTTAAGAAAAATGGGAGATAAATCGGAGTTCTAAGCTAAAAGTTATGACATTTCTAAGTTGCTTTGGTTAATAAAAACGTGGATGAATATTATGATGAATTTGAGTTGTTTTGGACAAAAGAACATATATAGGCCAAGATACTTGGATACAAACATAGATATCCAAATAAAACTCATTCTAACCATCCTACTAAGATTAATCCACTCTCTAACCATTCTAAAATTGAATTTAAATATTTATTTAAACTATTTGCATACAAACATACACATGGGGTGTCCTAATTTGGGATCTATCAAGTAGGACACAAGACACATATCTAAAATCCTCAATAGAGCTCTAAATGGCCTTAAATTTTAATATAAAGGGGACACATGCATAAGAATGGATACTACGGATTCAAAACTAATTTATACGCAAAGAAAATCGATTTAGAGGATGGGTTTTACCTATTGGGAGTGGAATCCCAATAAAATTCTTTAGGACATGGCTCCGATACGAAGATCCCTCAAAGTGGACACTCCTTCTTGCACTTCTCTTCCAATCCATGGTAGCGCCCTTCCCTTGGAGAATTGGAATGATTGAGGGAAGATTTGGTGAAGGAATGATTTGATTTGGAGATCAAATCAAAGGGAAGGCTCTCTAAAATTAGGGAAGAACAAAAGAAAAATGAAAGAGGCAAGATTGTAATGAATGAAATGAATCATTCTTCCCTAAAGATTGCTGCCATAAAGAGTCCATTAGGGCTAATGGGAAATATCCTATTGCCACTCTCTAGTCTCATATGGTTAAGTCTAGACTGGGTTCAAGTTTGGGGTCAAAAGGATCTAGTTTTGAGTGTCTAACTTAACCATTCTAACATGATAAAAATTAGTCTAACTAACTAACTTAAATGTTGGGTTTTGTGGGCCATGCTTAACTTAATATTGGGTTCCATCTAGAGTTTAAGCTACCCGGATCAAAATACAAGTCGGAACGAGACGAAACTCAAACCCGACTAAACAAATGCAATAAAAATAATATTAAAAATATAAAAAAATTCCAAAATATTAAAGTATAAAAAATGACCAATATCATAATACATTAATTTAAATATTATTAAAATAATCTAAAATTTTTCAATTAATCAAAATCCTAAATAAATCAAAAGTCACAAAATAACCAAAATACCCTTAGCCTAAAAAGTTGTAAATAGTCATTCTAATCACATGGTTAGGTCCACATGGTCATGGTTAGTCTCTAGGCTCAACAGTTATAGGGTTCACTAGCTTACACATCAAAATTATAATTCACCAATTTTAAATAGTATTAAATTAATTAAAAATTCTCATAAATCATAAATCTTATTATTAAATAATAAAGTTTTACAAAAGTTCAAAATTACCCTCATTTTAGAAAAGTGGGTGTTACAAGAATCTCTTCGTCTATTCTGGTTGACTCCGAACCTGGATGAGCTGCTAAAAAGTCTGTTAGAGCTTGACCTTTAACAACCTTCTATGGGACGAAGATCATATGGTAGGGAGAGAATAATATCGCCCAGGTAGCGAGGCGAGAGCTGAGTGCACCTGGCTTGGGCATGAGGACCCTCAGGGGGTTAACTCTTGATACGACATGGATGGTTTGTCCATGACGTAGTGTCGTGTCTTCTGAATGGCAAACACCAAAGCAAGGCACTTTTTTTCTACGACGGTGTATCGATGCTCAGGTCCTATCATCATTCGGCTGAGGTAATATATAGCCTGCTCATGGCCTGCATCGTTGTTTTCTGCTAGTAAAGCACCGAGAGAATGCTCCATTGCTCGCACATAGAGAAGGAATAGTTTTTCAGCAACCGGGGCTACCAGGACTGGAGGGTTCGACAGATATTCTTTGATGCTGTCGAAGGCGCGCTGACATTCTTTATCCCAGACGAATGACATGTCTTTCTTCATGAGATGGGTGAATGGTTGACATCGTCCGAAGAGATTAGAGATATACCTCATGATGTAAGCTAGACTACCTTAAAGACCTCAGAGTTCACGGAGATTTCTCTGGGGACCCATCTCCATGATTGCCTTCGTCTTCTCAGGGTCTATGTGGATACCTTGGGAAGTAATGATGAAACCCAAGAACTTTTTACTGGATAAGCCCAAGAAGGATTTCATGGGATTCACTTTCAAATTGTGCGCTCGCATCAGGTCGAACACCATCCTCAGATCATGCAGATGATCTTCATTAGAACGGCTCTTGACGGTGATGTCATCGATGTAGTATTCCACTATCTTGCACAAGTGGTCTCTAATGATGACGCGCATAGCTTTTTGATAGGTGGCACCAGCATTCCTTAAACCGAAAGGTATGACCGTGTAGCAGTATGTGCCAACTGGTGTTCGAAATGATGTATACTTTTTGTCATCAGGGAACATCTTGATTTGGTTGTACCCCGAGAAACCATCCATGAATGACATACGCTCGAAGCCGCAGGTGTTCTCAATCATGATATTGGTGATAGAGAGTGGGAACTCATCCTTAGGGCATACCTCATTCAGATTGCGAAAGTCGATGCAGATTCGAATCTTTTTGTTCTTCTTGAGGACTGGTACTATGTTGGCGACCCAGTCTGGATGATATTCGTTACGGATGAAGCCACTGGTTAACAGTTTATTGACCTCAACTTTAATGGCATTCATGATGTCGGGGCGAAACCGTCGTTGCTGTTGCTTGACCAGTTTTGTGTCTGAACAGATGTTGAATTTGTGAAGTACAACCTTGGGATTCAGTCCTGGCATGTCTTCGTAGCTCCAGGCGAACATATCGATGTATTCTCTAATGAGTTGCAATAACGATTCTCACTCTTTGTCTGTCAGACGTTTGCTGACGATGATGGGCTCTGGAGAAGACTCATCACTAAGATCGACTTACGCAACCTCATCTTCGATGGGAGGCTCTCTTTGCTCGAACTGCTTTTCCTATTACGCGTCTAGTTGTTGGGCCCATGGCTCTAACTCAAGGAGTTCAGGAATGTCTTCATCTTCTTCGTAGGCGTCGACGATTGCCATATTGACGGACAAGACTTGCCTGAATACGTCCCCGATGCTGACATCCAAATCAGAAGTTGGTGATTCGGTTGAGTGTGAGGGCCAGTCGCATTCCTCATCTGAGCTTTCAGGGGTCGTTGACGGTGTAACATAACCTAGCCCACATCTGATTTTGTTGTAATAATCTTGTGGTTTCCTAGCTGGGACTGGCAATTGTAAGGGTAATCGTCGTCCCGTACCGTAGTTCAAGCCTGGCATAGTTTCCAGATCATACCCCTATTTTTGCATAAGGTACTTGGATCGAGAACTATACAGATAAAAGGGCAGTCTCCCTGTGTCGAGTTCGAGATCAACTTCTTCTATCCTAAAGGGTTGTGGATCATTCTTTCGGCCAAGGATGATTGGAATATCCTCTTCCTCGATTATGCGGTAAGCGTCTTCCACTGGAGTAAGTTGATTTGCGGTGTAGACATCTGTCACCTGTATATGTAGGTGGGGGTGCCTATACCGTATTCCATAGCATACATTGTACAAAGCTTATTAAGCTCTAGGTAGTTTAAAGATAACCCTTTATTGATGAAGTAAGGTATCTTTTCTAGTAGGATTACATCATCTGCGGATGGAACATCAGTGTGAGCAACCACATACTTGGTCAGCTCTCGCTCTTCTTTAACTACCCCCTGTGTCAATGAGGACTGGGATGATGACTTGGGCAGCTTAATCATCAGGGGCTCCATGGGTGGAGCAGGACGTAGAGTCGTTGGCGTACTAGCCACCCCAAGTTTGGTACTCGATGCTGGGAGGGGAGTTGTTGGATGGCTAGCAGTTCCCTGCTTAGCGCTTGGCTGCCGATTCATTCTGGGAAGACAAATCGTTATCGGCTTGACAGAGGGATTGAGCTCCCCTATTTATTGCTGGCTAGCTTTAGGCAACCTGATTATCAGTGGCTCTGTCGTAGGTCTTGGCATTTGGCCAGACCTTGGCAGTCGGATTATCATCTGCTCCTCCTGTGCAGAGAGGTTGATTGCGTCTTTACGCAGAGTGGCTGTAAGTGGTGCAGTTCTCCCAGGTTTGTGTGCTTGAATATAGATTGTCAGAGGTTCTTCCGATCCAGTTGTCGTCTCAGTTTGAGCTTGAGTATCTCCTTCGGCCAGGTACTTTTTCAACTTCTCGTACAAGCATGCATCTGAGTAGTAGGATTCGACCCCTTTAAAAGGATCGATATCGACAAATTCTGTCCTTACGAAGCCGTGCTTATCGACGTACTTGAAGCACTGGTGCAGTGTGGAGGGCACGATCATATAATCGTGTATCCCAGGATGCCCCAGGAGAATATTGTAGGAAGTGTCCGCATCTATGACGTAACAGGTCACTTCTGACTGAAGGTCGCCAATTTGGCACTTCAAGCGAATCTTTTCGATCGGATAGCTTCTGCCTGAATTGAAACTGCTAATGGCGATGCTTGTCGGCGTTAGGCGATGAATTGGGATGCGCAAATGGTGTAGTAAGCTTTTCAAAATGATGCTTATGGAAGAACCAGGATCAATATGCATTCGATCCACCTTGATATCGCCAATGTACACAGTATAATACAGAGGACGATCGTGCAGGTTGGTCTTGATAAGCATATCCTGTGGAGTGAAGACAATGTTCGACATTGAACCCGTGCAAGCGTTGTCCTGGAAATCTGCAGGCGAGCCTTCCCCAGTGAGATTCGACTGAGCCAGATATGCGTCGGCATTCTGGAGTGCCTCGTTTAGTGCGATGCGAACATCCTTTGAGAGCCTCACGAGCTCGTATAGCGATAATTTGGCTGATATGTTGGCCAATTGTGCTAAGATGTCAAAGTTATAGGGCCTCTCCAGCCCATGAGGCGTCTCTCTTCGGAGTGGTTTGTCGAAGCGAGTCTCCTTCGGCCTAGGCTTGTCGGTCGTCGAAGGCTGCGAAGGTCCTGGAGCATCAGCAGCTGTCGGCTGATGGTCTTCAGCCGAGTTACGCGGTGGGGGTTAGGTTTGTGCGCCGGAACGGGTAACAATAGCAGTAGCTTCTTCGACCTCTGTCGAGATTGTGCGGCATGATTTGACTTTCCTATTCTTCTTCTTGCTGGTGGAGGGAGGTGCGGACTGGGTCACTTCAGGTACCAGGTCTGGATGGACCCACATGACCTCCCGCCGTGAAGTGGTAAGGGGCACTAGACCAGCAGCCTAGTTTCGGATAGGTGGAAGATTAGCGACCTCCATCTTCGCTCTGGGGACGGGTACTACTCCATCTTGAGACTTTGTCGGAGGGAAGCTACCGAATTGTACTTGTAGCACTTGTCTCCCAAAAATTATTTAATTTAGAGATTTTTTTATTTTTTATTTATTTATTTTGTTTATTATTATCATTTATATGATGGTTTGAATCGTAGGTAAATAGAAAATTGATTTGGGATCACAAGGGTGCGTACCTAAGCCTATAGCTTAAGTATAGTAAAACTAGGACATATGTGGTCCCCGGGTCCCCATACAGCCTCTAGAGTATTATTTTAATATTTTAGAATTTCTTGGAAATTTTAGGAAATTTTTAGATAATTTTTATATATGATTTTATTAATTTTCTAAGCTTCTAGGATTTACTGTGAGAGCACCCGAGGGTATTTTTGAGGTTAAATAATTTATTTGGGCTCTAGAACCCCTAAAATATTTTCTAGATTTTTCTAGGAATTTTTAGGAATTTTTTGGGATTTATTTGGAATTTTTAGGATTTTTCTTGAATTTTTATTTAATTTTATGTAATTTAAAATCTATTTTCTATTATAATTATACAGTCAGCCGCCGACGAGGCCCACCCGTCAGCCGCTGAAACGGGAGGGCGCGGGCCCACGTGGCAGCGAGTGGGGCTGTGGGCTCGGTCTTCGAGCCGCCCACGGATACCTAAGCCGAGCCATACAAGGAGCCGAGCCCAGCTCAGTTTTTCTAGGCCGTTCGATCAGGGCGGTGGGCGCACATGATAGAGCCACGTGGCAGCCGACTCAAGCCGCAGTACCGACTCCCTATCTCTATATATATTAGTTATTAGGTTTTCCGAAAACCCTATTTTATTTCAGCAGTTTTTGTGGGAGAGTTCAATAGGGATCTTCGACTTCGCGGAGCGATTGCCGTTGATCTAGACGTCCTTTTTGTGCGCCATTTTTTTTATTGGAAGTGTATTGAGGTTAGGTTTCTGAATATATAATTTATTTTCTGGTATTTTGATCTCGAATTTCTGAATAATTATTTGAGTGTCGGTTGTCCAAAAATTAATACGTCGCACGGTTTTCGAGATTTCGAGCGATCCCGAACTCCTTTTTGCGATCTGTTTGAAGTTTTGGAAAGCTGACACTGAGCTCTACAACATATAATTTTTCCAGCAATTCATAGTTTCATCTATTATTTTATTTTATTCATAGAAATTAAATTTGGTCAACGGTTCATCGATTTGGTCATAGTTAGCCATAATGGCGATAACTTTTGACCAAATCATGATTTTGCAGCACCGTCAATTTTGGTGCACTCATGGCACTGAAATCTATCATGTTGCCTACTCAAACTTTAAATTCATAATGTTTGACTAGTTAGTCAATAGTATGTCTCGGTTTACGTGCCACGAGTCCCGAATTAGGAACCGTGAATTTCTTTGGCCAAATAGTTGTGTGTAGATTGTTATTTCATAATTAAATAGGTTAAAATAGGATTTTAGATGATTTATTCTAGGATTAGAATAGTATTAATTGATTTAATCCATTATCCACTTTCTAGGATTTTTAGAGTGGGAATCGTTGATCTAACTTGCGATTGTTTTTGTGTCGGGGTAGATCGGGCTACGACGTCTTGACTTGCAACTTTATCATCTATCGGAGCAGGCAAGTATCACTATGACCTATATTTCCTTTATTTTATACTGCATGTATCTTCGTGTCGTCTTTTCACTATTACTCTATTATGGTTCATGATTGTCATTGTTCATGATTACTATTATGCACGAGAGTTAGAATCAGTTGGATATACATACATGTTCATGCCTTACTCATTATTTCCTATTGTTTACAGTTTATCGTATTGCTAATGTTTATTGTGGTGGACATGTATTGTGAGTGAGTCGGGCGGGAGAATACGACAAGTAAGCATGTGGTCAACGAATTGAATATAGACCCCCTATACATTGATTACATAATATCAGTCATGCACCACACGTATGATTGTCGGATATCCCAAGCCGTCTACATGCTGAAAGTTGGTATTCTAAAACACAGTACACGTGACATATATATTGTTGCCCTGTCGTCTATTGTTCTTCTTTCGTCAAGTCTACCTTCTTATTGTCATCATGTCTTAGTGGTATGTCAAAGTCTACCTTCATATTGTTATCATGTCTCAAAGGTACTTTCTTATCATACAATGTCATGCCTATACTTATCTTCAGTTAAATTCCTTTTATCTTTCCTTCATGCTTGTATACTATATTGTGTAATGTAGTGTTATGGTGATCTTGCTCCAATCCTGACTGGATAACTATTTTTCAGCTTTAGACGAAGAGGTTTGCCTCGAGGTCTACGGTGAGTATGTTGGCGACCCTGACGTCACTGGCATACCTGGTTCCAGCACTGATACGAATTAGCATATTTTCTTCCTTATGGATTCGCATTAGTTAGTAGTTATAGTTATAGAGTTTAGTTGTCTATTTTAGTTTTTGTTATCCGGGTTTGTTTCCGAGACTTTCTAAGTTGTAGTGGATTTTTCATATTTATAATATTGAGACTATTGGATATTTTAGTAATTTTTGCTGGCTTAGTTGTGGATGATATATATGCGTGTTGTACTTGTTGTGGACCATTGTTATCATAGACAGCGTACTACCGCCGATGCTGCGGCGTAGGCTGGACTTGGCCACGTACTCATATCCGAAAATTGGGAGCGGGTCGTGACAAGTTTTTATGGCGGCCCATGCAGGTCCAATTTCGTAAAAGACTGCGAACTCGTGGTAGTACTTATGTTAGTCGTACTACTGCGAGCCTGCGAATAGAGTTGATGTTAGGAGGTTGTATCATCCACAAAATAGGACTTCCAACCTTATGAGTCTATTTTATCTTAGGATCTTATTGTCTCTTAAATTGCATCTTGCTTGATTCCGTCCGTGATTTCTTCGATATGTTTGCATCTGCCGTACTAACCGTATCCTTTTTTTCCTTTTAGTTCACAATGGTTGAGACAAGGGGCAGTGCGATCCGTAAGGGGAAAAAGGGTAGCTAACCCTTTTGCTACTCCCGAACCCGAGGGATCGCCAGCAGAGAGTACCGAGTTCGTAGAGCCTTCTTTAGTTTTATTTGTTATGCATGCTTAGTTAGTTGTTAGTTCCCTTATGTTCCTAGCCATTCTCTCTCTGTGACTTAGATTAAGAAATTATTGCTTGTAATAGTTAGGTATTATACTATGCTATTTGTGATGTTTTGATTTTTGAGGACAAATCTTTTAAGGGGGATAGTTTGTAGCACTTGTCTCCCGAAAATTATTTATTTTAGAGAGTTTTTTTTATTATTTATTTATTTATTTTGTTTATTATTATCATTTATATGATGGTTTGAATCGTAGGTAAATAGAGAATTGATTTGGGATCACAAGGGTGTGTACCTAAGCCTATAGCTTAAGTATAGTAAAACTAGGACATATGTGGTCCCCAGGGTCCCCATACAGCCTCTAGAATATTATTTTAATATTTTAGAATTTCTTAGAATTTTTAGGAAATTTTTAGATAATTTTTATATATGATTTTATTAATTTTCTAAGCTTCTAGGATTTACTGTGAGAGCACCCGAGGGTATTTTTGAGGTCAAATAATTTTTTTGGGCTCTACAACCCCTAAAATATTTTCTAGATTTTTCTAGGAAGTTTTAGGAATTTTCTGGAATTTATTTGGAATTTTTAGGATTTTTCTTGAATTTTTATTTAATTTTTGTAATTTAAAATCTATTTTCTATTACAATTATACAGTCAGCAGCCGGCGGGGCCCACCCGTCAGCCGCTGAAGTGGGAGGGCGCGGGCCCACGTGGCAGCGAGTGGGGCTGTGGGCTCGGTCTCCGAGCCGCCCACGGATACCTAAGCCGAGCCATACAAGGAGCCGAGCCCAGCTCAGTTTTTCTAGGCCGTTCGATCAGGACGGTAGGCGCACAGGATAGAGCCACGTGGCAGCCAACTCAAGCCGCAGCACCGACTCCCTATCTCTATATATATTAGTTATTAGGTTTTCCGAAAACCTTATTTTATTTCAGTAGTTTTTGTGGGAGAGTTCAATAGGGATCTTCGACTTCGCAGGGCGATTGCCGTTGATCTAGACGTCCTTTTTCTGTGCCATTTTTTTATTGGAAGCGTATTGAGGTTAGGTTTCTGAATATATAATTTATTTTCTGGTATTTTGATCTCGAATTTCTGAATAATTATTTGAGTGTCGGTTGTCCAAAAATCAATATGTCGCACGGTTTTCGAGATTTCGAGCGATCTCGAACTCCGTTTTGCGATCCGTTTAAAGTTTTGGAAAGCTGACACCGAGCTCTACAATATATAATTTTTCCAGAAATTCAGAGTTTCATCTAGTATTTTATTTTATTCATAGAAATCAGATTTGGTCAACGGTTCATCGATTTGGTCATAGTTAGCTATAATGGGCGATAACTTTTGACCAAATCATGATTTTGCAGCACGGTCGATTCCGGTGCACTCATGGCACTGAAATCTATCATGTTGCACACTCAAACTTTGAATTCATAATGCTTGACTAGTTAGTCAATAGTATGTCTCGGTTTGCGTGCCACGAGTCCCGAATTTGGAACCGTGAATTTCTTTGGCCAAATAGTTGTGTGTAGATTGTTATTTCAGAATTAAATAGGTTAAAATAGGATTTTAGGTGATTTATTCCTGGATTAGAATAGTATTAATTGATTTAACCCATTAGCCACTTTCTAGGATTTTTAGAGTGGGAATCGTTGATCTAACTTGCGATTGTTTTTGTGTCGGGGTAGATCGGGCTACGACGTCTTGAATTACGACTTTATCATCTATCGGAGTAGGCAAGTATCACTATGACCTATGTTTCCTTTATTTTATACTGTATGTATCTTCGTGTCGTCTTTTCACTATTACTCTATTATGGTTCATGATTGTCGTTGTTCATGATTACTATTATGCACGAGAGTTAGAATCGGTTGGATATACATACATGTTCATGCCTTACTCATTGTTTCCTATTGTTTACAGTTTATCGTATTGCTAATGTTTATTGTGGTGGACATGTATTGTGAGTGAGTCGGGCGGGGGAATACGACAAGTAAGCATGTGGTCAACGAATTGAATACAGACCCCCTATACATTGATTACATAATATCAGTCATGCACCACACATATGACTGACGGATATCCCAAGCCATCTACGTGCTGAAAGTTGGTATTCTAAAACACAGTACACGTGACTTAAATATTGTTGCCCTGTCGTCTATTGTTCTTCTTTCGTCAAGTCTACCTTCTTATTGTCATCATGTCTTAGTGGTATGTCAAAGTCTACCTTCATATTGTTATCACGTCTCAAAGGTACTTTCTTATCATACAATGTCATGCCTATACTTATCTTCAGTTAAATTCTTTTTATCTTTTCTTCATGCTTGTATACTATATTGTGTAATGTAGTGTTATGGTGATCTTGCTCCAATCCTGACTGGATAAATATTTTTCAGCTTTAGACGAAGAGATTTGCCCCGAGGTCTACGGTGAGTATGTTGGCGACCCTGACGTCACTGGCGTACCCGGTTCCAGTACTGATGCGAATTAGCATATTTTCTTCCTTATGGATTCGCATTAGTTAGTATTTATAGTTATAGAGTTTAGTTGTCTATTTTATTTTTTGTTATCCGGGTTTGTTCCCGAGACTTTCTGAGTTGTAGTAGATTTTTCATATTTATAATATTGAGACTATTGGAAATTTTAGTAATTTTTGTTGGCTTAGTTGTGGATGATATATATGCGTGTTGTGCTTGTTGTGGACCATTGTTATCATAGACAGCGTACTACTGCCGATGCTGCGGCGTAGGCTGGACTTGGCCACGTACTCATATCCCAAAATTGGAAGCGGGTCGTGACAGTACTGATACCATGTTGGCTGCTACGGTCACCTATTTAAAATCAATGGCCAGGGCCTTAGAATCGATGAGATGCTGGATGTATCACTTCAATTGGTAGCAGTCTTGTGTAGCATGGTGGACATAGCGATGGTAGGGGCAGTACTTGGGGCTCTCCATCTCTGCAGGACAAGGTTCACGCCTTGGAGGAGGGAGCTGAATTCGACCTCCTTGTATGAGCATGTCCAAGATAGGCTTAACATGGCCGTCTTCAAAGGAATAGTCATCTGAGGCAACTGCTTCTCTGTCGGCTTTCGTTCGGGCTTTTGAGCTGTGTCGGCCACCATAGCATGCTTGCCCTTGTTGTCTCGATTGTTGGAGGGGTTACCACCATTGTTTCTTTTGGTGTTAGGGCGTTTGCCCTTGTCCTCTCCTTCCGATATGTGCAATCCCAGTTGGTGAGATTTTTTCAGCTTGTCTTCTGCGCTAGTGGCGTTGATAATGAAAGTCTTCCAATCCTTAAGCTGACTTTCGCCCATCCAGAGGCTGATTGTGGGAAGCAGCCTCTTTTGGCAAATTTCAATTAAGGAGGAATCAGGGTTACCGGAAGGCAACTTCATCATAGTTTGGCGAAACCGCTCGATATAGTTCCTTGTCAGCTCCTTTTCTCCCTGAACAACGTCCATGAGGGTGGACATTGTCATGTCTTGTCATACTTCATAGAACCTCTCCAGGAACATACATTTGAAGCCAGCGAATGAATGGATGCAGTTGTCCGGCAAGTTGCGGTACCAGTCGAAGACGACCCCTTCCAATGCTCCAATGAACAACCGTATAAGGATGGCGTCGTCATGAGGCAGATGGTCGGTTGTAACTTCGAAGTTGGTGATGTACCTGCTTGTAGATGTCTTTCCATCATACGGATTGATGTTAAATGGTTTATATCTTGGTGGAAAAGACACATCTCTCCATGCAGCAGGATATGGTTGTCGTATCCTGAGGTCTTGGCAGTTTTTTCAGGCGTGGAACATGACCCGGAGCTCCTGGACCTCTCTTCTTGCCTTCCTGGCCTCGTCTGCAGCGGTGGAGGCCGATATTTCAGGAGGATTATTACCCGGGTTTGGTGCGGCTGAGTTCGAGTCCGCATTATCCGCGGGTCCCACGTTTGTTTGGCGAAGTGTCCTTCCTTGCAAAGTTGGAAGGGCCGCTTTGATTTCGTCCACAGATTTGACCAAGGTAAGAATTACGGCCTCTAGGGTATCGATGCGTTGGCGATCACTGGGACCATCTTGATTGCTGTCTGTCATGAATATCGTCCTTACATGAGGAGAGATGGAAGGAACGGTGGAGGACGCACCCTCTGAGTCATACCCCTGTACATAGAAGTCGTCAGGGTATGTGGGAATGTTCTCCTCTGGTTTGGACTCAGAAGGAGTGGTACCCCCAGCATCAGAGCCTGCCTCATCTTGAGAGTTGTAGACGTCCTCAGGGACATCGGGATCTGCTGCATCTGTTGGGTGAATCGTTTTCTCTAGATTATCTTCTTGGAATACCAGATTGTCATGGATATTTGGAGGATTGCTACCTCCGGTTCTAATGCCTCCTAGAGATGTGGACGATGAATCTCCAAGTATGACAGATTTTGTCTTTGAGTGGGTATCTTGGTAGACTCCTCTTGTAACGGTGGTAGACAACCGCTTAGAAGAGAGTGTCTTGGTTACGCCGGTTGAGATTTTTGGACATGAGAAATTTGTTTTCTTCCCTCTTCCGCTGCCAGGAATCTTCAGAGCAGAATTACAGGAGGCAACGAGAAGTACCTCATCTTCTGAACTTGGATATTGCAGTCGTTGGAGAACGGACTGTCGATCTTTTTGTACTGCCTCCTTATTGCAGCAGCAGTTGACAATGACTTGGGTGCAGTGATGTCCCCAAAAGGACTTTCTGCACACACAGTCTTCGTCTCTTTCCTTGCGTTTGTGAAGAATTACGTTGCGCAAGTGACCCATTTTGTGGGCCTGGAAATTCTGAGCAAATGGGTGTGGCGACATCCGGCCTGGTCCCTGATGTGGGGGTAGTACGAGTACTTGCCCCTGATTATTGTTGGAAGATTCTTGGTAACTATCCCGTTCGTTGGCCGCCGGGGGCTGAACACGGATAGTTTTATACAACTTTCCATCAGGGGCCCGCGTAATAGTCAGTAGGACGCCCTGATAGTCAGAAGTTAGAACAGCTGTCTGAGCTCAACGAGCCTGCGCTGCCCGAGACTTCTTTCTTTTAGCACCTGAGAGTGCATAGTAGGAAGAGTCCAGAGAGATTGGCACATGAGAGCATCTGGGGTGAGGATCGCCTGAGAGGCAGTCGAAGACTGACCGTAAGCCGCATGGGGAGCAGATGGTATACGGCTAGGTTTGGTAGCCGTGCAGGCTATCTGCATACTGCTGGTATGTGTGGCCACATGACCCTTCTATATGCTGCTAGGAACGGTAGCCTCATAAGCAGTCTGTATGCGGCTGGCAGTCGTGGCCGCATGAGCCTCCTTTATGCGGCTGGAAGTTCTGGCCGCATAAGCCTCCTACATGCGGCTAGTTTCTGTGGCCGCATGAGTTTTCATGTGGCTGGAGCTCTCATACGACTTCTTCTTGGACCGTACAGAGTCCCTCTTTGCCCGTGCAAGTCCAGCATCATAGTATTTTCCTCGGCCGGACATGGGGACAGCAGAGTCCTCTATGGCCTGAAGTGGGGCCGCATGAGAGTCTTCTCCGCCATCTTGGGCAACAGAGAGTACTTCTTCGAGAGCTTGGGGAAGAGCGAAAGATTTGGGCCTTCACTTCCTGCGGGCCTTCTTCGTGTGGGCTCGCCGCTGGACCGAGCCAGCGCCCCCGTCGGAGAGTATTTCTTCAAACGCCTGCTGGTCGAATTGGACGACCAGCATTTATTGAGTGGAGCCAAGTTTGGCTGCGTCCGATTGCTTCACCAACTCCTCAGCCGTGGAAAAGTTAGTCCCCAGCAGAGTCGCCATCGTGTTTGCCTTTGATTGTAAAAGTACAGAACAATTTTATAGGAGAACTGAACTTAGACTCACAATACAAACTCGTTCGTACAAAGAAAGCCTAGAAATGAAAACCTAGGTACATCAATCTAAGTACGATATTTATTTTTGATTCTAGAGGGTGACGATAGAGGCTCGGGAAAGCGACGGCAACTCTTTCCTACTCCTTGGACGATCAGACGTAGCCTTGGCTCTGATAAAGAAATGCTCTCCGGATATGTGGCAAGACTCTTTTGTGCGTGCCTTTGTCTCTTTATGTGTCTAGCTGGGTGGAGAGAATCCCTTTTGCAAGGTAATGGCACCATGCTATTTATAGGAGTGGGTTGTGATCATTAGGGTTTGTAATGATTGTCCCTTGAAAAGTCGGCGGCCAATAATCTGGACCATTAATCTTGATTGTATCACATCTGGGCAGTTAATTTTGATTGCACCAAATCCGTATGGGCAATTAAAGCTGATTGCCACAAATCTTTGTGATAAACTCGGATCTCCTACCACGTGTTCATTCTGCTTGATTGTATTTAATCTGATTTGATATGGGTAATTATGATGATTATAACAAATCTGGGTTGTTATGATTTGCTAGCAGCCATAACTCCGAGGGGATAAGATCACCACGTGTCTTAACTGTCATGAGAACCACCATGTGTCTTCAACTGTCGTGAGTGGGACGTCCTGACAGAGCCGCATGAGTACGGTCTCTAAGTGACCCGCATACGGTGGCCCCCACAATCCTAGCCGTATGAACATAGCAACCACATGAGGGTGGCGGCCGCATGAGGAGGGCAGCCTCATGAAGATGGTAGCCGCATGAGGAGAATAATCGCAAGAGGATGGCAGCCTCGTAAAAGAGGCAGTCGCATGAAGGAGGCAGCCGCATGAAGATGGCCGCCACATGAAGGTGGCAGCCGCATGAAAGAGGCAGCCACATGAAGAGTGCAGCCGCATGAAGAGAGCAAGAGGGCAACCGTATGAAGAGGGCAATCGTATGAAGAGGGCAGCCACATAGGAGTGGCAGCCGCATAGGGAGCTTTGGACTTGGCGGATCATGCCAGCTATATAAAAGATTTTCTTCTTTTGTCTAGGAGCACGCCATCATTTCAGCTTTATGTTAGAGTTATCACTTCGCCTTTCTGTCAGAGATGCCGTCGGGACATTTAATGAGGCAGTTGCTTTATGACCAACTGTAGAGGCGAACTGCTTAGGGTCACGTGGCTCCTTCCTGAGACACATGGAGCTATCTGAGCAGCATGGGGCTCAAAAGAACTTTTGAACTGCATGAATTTCCAATGGATTCCTGAGCCATATAAGATTCTTTCTGTCTAAGCCGCATGGGCTTTTTTTGTTCTTTTACATGCTTCTACAGCATATCTTGGATATTCCTTAGATCTTGTGATTATTTATTTTATCTATTCTTGCATATAAATTTTTTGGAACTAGATACTCATATTTTAAGTGGGAGCAAATTTAATTGTTTCAATTCTTTTATGCCCTTAATATGTGGTATACCTAGTTCATCAGGGACATTTATTCTTTTACTTAAAATATCTTATTCAGTTTTTAATGATATTTGGATTTGTATTAGATGAGGGAATATATGATTATTATTATTATTTATTTTTAATTCTCTCATTCGAATTTTTAAAAGTTATCTTGCCAAATATTTAATTATCCTTATTTAATTGAGTTTAAAATTACTTTTGGCATTTCTTATTGAGATTTTATCTCAAAATTCATGATTATCTTACTTAGACTGATATTACTTTATGGGGGAGCATTCAAGTCGACTGAATTTCTCTTTCTCAAGTAATTTTTCTTTATTACCTTCATGTTTATCTGATGGATATATATCATGCTAAGGTAGCTGAATTCAAATGCATGAACTTTGGTATAGATTTTGCATAGATTCTAGTATACGTATTTTGATTTCTTTTCGATGATTATACTCTTTATGGAATTGATTTACTAATTTGTCTGGGCAAATTATGAATCATACTTTTTTTATGATCATTGTTAAAAGTCTCATTATATTTTTGATTTTTTTAATATATACTAGATCTGCGAATTTTTATTCCTCATGATTTATTTCTGACCAATGATTGATTCCTACTATACTATGTTGACAAGTTTTTATTTGTTAGTTATGCATTTTCTAAACTTGTCGTTACACTGTTCTCCTAATCCTTGATCATGATTATTTTTGCTTTCCTACTTTATTTGTGCTTGAGTTTATTTTATCTCTTATTACGGGAGGAGCTTATTTTTTGATCATGTCAAAGGGGGAGAAATAAGTTTAAGTTAGCACACAATATTCTAGTCTTATGTGTTTAATTGTGATACATGCATCTATTGTATATATATTAAACTTAAAAGATTTGCAATAATCAAAAAGGGAGAGATTGTTAGCCCAATGATTATATCATGTTTTTGAATATGGCTAATCAATTAAGTTTAACATAATAACGTCACTAATATTCATGTAATCATTATTATGTTACTACTTAAACTTAGCATTGTCCTAAATGTTCTATATCATATTGCTATGCTTCTATCATATTGGTTTGTTTGTCCAACATGTGCTTGCAGACATGCAATAAGCATGATCAAGTTTTGTCAAACCAGGACATATGTAATAGAGAATTACTGATGGGCCAAAGATGGCGTTATACAAGAAGATTTCTCTGAACCGCCTAACAACCTATCCGGGGCCTCGCATCGAGGGTTCCGCTGTCCGGTCAGCGGACAGTGGTCGAGGGGACAGGGCCCCCTGTGGGGGTTCGGGGGCAAAGCCCCCGAAAGGTATTCAGATTTCCAGATCTGTTTATCTTTGGACGACCGCCGTCAAGTGAAAAATGCGTCTTCAAGTCTGCTCTAATATTTGAAGAAAGGCGTCATCAAAGGGCTCTTGGTTTTCCTATTTTATTAATGTAATTTTTTATATTTATTGAGTCTAGGAGTATGATGTACACTGCATCATACTGGCAAATAGGCTACCCAAGAAATCTTTTCAAAATACCCTTTTATTTTGAAAACTAGCCCACTTACAAAAGCCCAAACTACTTCCTAACTGTTTGACTTTTCAAAAAGCCAAAAAACTAATTTGCAAAAACCTTGACAGAACTCCAGGTGAATTCGGCCCGAGTTTGGCCCGAATTCGGCCAAAGTTCGGTTAGTGAACGTTGCTTTTTGAACTTGGTCTTTCCACAGTTGCGAATTCCAACGAGATTTTATCATAGAGTTCTGTCCGAATTTTGTCCGAATTCTGTCAGAATTCTGCCTTTGAAAAAACTCCAAATAGAGAAGGATTTCGTTCATTTCAATTCACTAACACACCAATTCACTTTCATATCTCCTATCTATAAGCCTACTACTTCTTCCAATGTATTTTGAGCTTTTATTTTCAAATCCCAAGCTAGTTACAATCCTCTAGTCGATTTGCCAGTACGATATGATCTAGAAACTTCAGAGCGATTGTAATCAAAGGCGTGATTGAAGAAATACACTTCACAATTGAAGTTGGTCGAGTACTTCGGACCAAAGCTCGCGTTGTAGAAGTTACAAGAACTTCGGATGAAAACTTGTAGTGATTTTCCATAGTTGATTCAACTGGAAGCTAGAGTTCTTCCGACTGGACTAGTCCTCACAAGAGGAAAACCAGTATACATCCTTGTGTTTCCGTTTTCTCTCTACTATCTACTTTTCATTTACATATCTATGATATATATATTATGTGATCTTGTTACTAACATTTTTAAATAGTTAATTTTTGCTGCCTACTCTATTCACCCTCCTCTAGAGTATTGCGCTTTACAACTCGTTCCTGTAATCGGTCCTACATGTACCACCCTTTAGCTCTAGGCCATCTCGAACACGGTTCATGATTTATCATATAGCCTTGCTCACAACCCTAGTGGCCCCATTCTTATGGTTCGTGATCCATCCAGGCTTGGCTATCGCATTGATGACCGTGAGGCGTAGCATTACTTTGATCCTGCTGCCGCTCGATATGACCCCAACCGATCTGTTGAGACCAGTCCTTCTAGTGCTGCTGGTGCTGCAGCTGATGATGATGATGAGGATGATAGTTGGGGATATATTTTTCCTCGTAATAGATCAGTGATCTTTTTGTTATGTTTTGAATTTATGCATGTATTAGTGATAAATGCTTCTTTCAAGCATTATCAGCTATGATATTTTTTGTGATATATGCAAAACTCTTTTCAGATGGTGCTAGTACTTCCATTAATCCATGCATGTCATCTTTAATATTTTGTGGTTTCATAATATTGCTATTCCATTTTGCTATTATAACAAAACGGGAGAGTAAGATTGATAAAATTGATATGATTGATAAGATTAATATGATTGATTTACTTCATGATGCTTATTCACTGTATTACTAATTTGGTTTGAAAGAATGTTGGTTTAAGACTTTACAGATATAGTTTCAGCATAATATTTTATTGCGGGAGAGTAATAAGACTTGATCGTACACTACGGGGAGCATTGAACATTATATTGTACCAACTGTTTGACGGATAAAAAGCTATTACCGTACCTTCCGTACTCATCAAGTCTACTTCCACTTCAAGATGAAACATTCTTTAAGTATCAATCGTAAGTTTTCTCACACTATCAAAATCGGGGAGATTGTTGGCACATTTAGCCATAGTCAAACCGATTTCGATAAGTGTCTTAAAATTCGATCTCGATATGAAAGGAAACAAATAATGCAAATTACATCGTCTCTGAGAATTTATATTTATTTTGTATTTTTTATTTATTGAGTCTAGAATATTTGTGAATCAGGATCACTGGCAATTAGAATTCTATCCTTGATTCTATACCAAACACATCTTGATTCTATCCTAAACCAAACCAATTCCAAAACCAAACCGATTACTAAACCAAAACTGCCCTGGAATTAGGCTAACCGAACTCGGCCAGAGTTCTGCCCGAACTCGGACCGAACTCGGTCAGCAAAATTCACTCATGGTATGAAGCTTTACCTATTCTTGTGGATCTCCAACGTTTAAATTTTTGAACGTTAGTATACCGAATTCTGCCCGGACTCTGTCCTACAAAAACCTATAAATAGAGAAGAAATTTTCATTTCTAAACATTCATTCAATCTTCATCTTCTCTATTCATTTCTAAGTTTCCTATTCTATTTCCAAAGCTTTAAACTTCAAATCTCCAAGTCAACTCAATTCTTCTAAGTGTCGGTGGTTTTCGAGTAGGTGTGTCACTCCCCGTTCCTAAAATGCGTATTTTTATACATGTACAACTCATGTGTATTTATTTAGTATTTATCATGTATTTATTTAATAGTTATCAAGTATTATCCTGTATTTAATTTCCTTTAATTCATGTTAATTTATTTTCTGCAATTATATTTCTGTAATTTTATTTCTGCACTTTATTTCATGCTTTTATTCTCTGCTTTAGCTAGGCTTTGGGTTCGGGTTGGCCTTGGTTGGATCCCCTACAACCCGACCCATTGGACCTGGCCCATTAGCTCCCACCTACCACCCCTTCCATATTTAAAGCCACCCTCTCCATTCTCTCTCCTCATTACTCATTCTCACCATTACTCCTCTTCTTCTTCTTCATTACTCTCTCCACCTACCAAACCCATAGGCAAGTACATCTTGCTTCTTCATGAGGACCCATTTTTATGGCTCTATTCTCTTTCCCTCGTGATTCTAAGAGAGTTTAGAACTTGACATTTTTCATTTCGAAGTCTTAATCTTTGTAGATCTAGATATGAGTTATTTTCGGATTTTGGGGGTTTTGATCTATTAAACTTCTGTGTTTTCAAGTTTTGATGGTTCCATGTTGTAGAGGATTTTATTCTACCTAATTTTGACCTTTGCAAAGTTGGATTCGGACTTATTTTGACCAAGCTATGGACTTTTGAAACTTTAGGGTGCAACCATGGAGTTCTTATTGTTTGGAGAAGACAGTGAGCAGTGTATGCTAGCTTTTTAGCTTGCGTCACTGAGCTGTGTGCGCTCTTTAGCGCAGCGCAGTATGGAGTCCATACGCTACCTTTTGGGAGCGTATGACATGCATACGCTGACTTGGATGGTCAGGAGTCGTATGGAGTTCATACGCTGCCTTTTGGAAGCGTATGACTTGCGTACGCTGGCTTGGATAGAGAGGAGTCGTATGGAGTTCATACGCTACCTTTTGGTAGCATATGACATGCATACGCTGACTTGGATGGTCAGGAGTCGTATGGAGTTCATACGCTACCTTTTGGGAGCGTATGACTTACATACGCTGACTTGGATGGTCAGGAGTCGTATGGAGTTCATACGCTACCTTTTGGGAGGGTATGACTTACATACGCTGACTTGGATGGTCAGGAGTCGTATGGAGTTCGTACGCTGTCTTTTGGAAGCGTATGACTTGCGTACGCTGGCTTGGATAGAGAGGAGTCGTATGGAGTCCATACGCTAGCTTGACCTGAGCGTACGCTGGCTTGAGCATAGCTTGACCTGAGCGTACGCTGACATGAGCGTAGGCTGACATGAGAGTAGCCTGCTTACCCTGGATCTTCTATAGCCATGTATATTGATATCTTATTAGATGTTTAACGTCTATTTTATATCCTTACGCCTTTTTGCATAAACTTGATATAATCATGATATGTTGATATTTCTGTTAAATATAGATTGTTACGTGGGATGTACCATGTGTCGTAAATTGAGCTATAGATACCCCGATTGACTGGAATTAAATCCTGAGAGTCGTAGACTCGACTCCACTGAATACTATTTGACTTTCATGCCTTGTCACCATTGATGATAATGGTTATCTTGACTAAAATTGATCATACGTTCCTAGTTAGAACTAAGAGACTGGCTAGTCGTCTTATTGAATGAAATGAATGAGACACGTTCATGTAATGAACTATTGTACTCGATTAGCCAATCCCGAATATTGGCATACAGGCACATGCAGGCTTCAAATTATTTATTTATTTAGTTATTTATCTATCTTACAAAAACAGCATGTGTACTTTATGGTCAAGGCATGATTACACCGTGGTCAGATTTGACTGTTGCATCACGCTATGTAAAACCTACAATCTAGCCGCACGGGTATCGTTGTAGAGTTGCGCATATCGTACCCCGTACGAAAGTACTCATTTGAATGACCATGATCCACGGCATGGAACTTCACTCAACGTAGAGACTATTAAGTTAAATAAAATAATGATGGCATGGAGAGAATGGATTCCCGAGTTCTTACATGGCAGCCCCCTTGGGACTATTAAGTGCCCGACGGGCCGGCTGGTTCCCACAGATACTGTAAATCTGTCACACGGGCAGAGAACAGTATCTGCTTATATTATTGTACATGCTATATTAACGGCGGACGTCCCACTGGGACTCGTCTAACTATATGATTGGCGCAATTGATTGATTGGATAGACTAGCCTTGCTTGCACATAGTAAGAACTGAGGAATCCCTATTGCATAAATTCTAGGATAACTTGGGACTCACAATAGCAAGCCGTAGTAGTTGATTGGCCGTTCAAGATGATTTGTTTGTGTACTGTACCTACTCTGTTACTTAACTGGGATGAACAGAATGTCAGGACATGACGGGCCAACTTCTGTCCTTGTTTGGTTGGGAGGTTGGTTCGAAGTGTCGTGATGTTATGTGAATCCTAGTAGCAAGCAGAGATCTATTTATCATATTTCATATTACTGGTTTTAGTTCTCATGTCGTGCTTCCTTGTGGTACTTGCTATTAGAGGTCTAACCTCTCTGGTTTTGCATGGCCAGATTTAGAGCCGGTTCCCGAGGACTCAGCTTACTTCTACCTCTAAGATGGTCAACACTAGAGGGATGATCGCAGGAGGACTCGAGTGGGTTTCTTACTTCCCCGCTCGTTTTGTTATCTACTTTATACTTTGCCGTTTGGCACCGACATGTTAGTCGGATCGTCTCGTACTTACTTTTTACATAATTGTAACTAAAGTCAGGCTGCAGCTGATAACAATTGTGTATACTTTTGCTACATCAATCTGGCTATGTTTTGTAAAGCCAGATATCAAGAACATTTTGACAGAGCGTTTGGGACGCCCTACTGCTTTATCTTACATGTTCTCTATTACTGTTTCTTGTTCGAATGATTGAGACAATAGATGTGAAGTGACCATAGTAAGACTTTCATGTAGTATGCACCCCCTTGTCTTTTAGACAGCATTGATCGTATTATACGGTATTCATCTACCCGTAATACGTAGCTGGCTGAGTCATTCCCCCGCTCTCCAGTATTCTGGTTCTGGGGCGTGACAAGGTGCTTTTGAGTTGTACAAGCTTGGCGTATAAAAGCTTTTTTCAGAAAGGTGTTGAAGTTTGTTCGTGGACTTCGGATAAAAATACGACGGTGGTGAAGTTGGCATGTTCTTCAGTGCAAAATATGTGGTGTAATCTCTATTCAAAATAGTGGATTCAAACATCGGGTCGAGACTCGAGAATGGACTAGTCCTCACATAGAAAAACCAGTATAAATCTACTATCTCTATGTATTGCTTTATTGCCCTGATTTTACTGACTTACTTGCAATCATTTCATATATATATTGCTTCACCTACTTAGAGTTAAAAAATTTAAATTGTTAATGCTTCTCCACTGTATTCTATTTACCCTCCTCTAGAGGTGCCATTATTCCTATACCTTTTTGACTTAAAATTCAAATGACTTAATCCATCTTACTTATACTTTTGTGTCAACGACTCACCAACCGATGCCACACTTCGTACCGTAGGACATTGTCTTCGTTGCAGCCAAATCTTAGATCCAAGTATTGTGTTACAAATCATGTACACATTCAACTCGACTCATTAGTACCGTTCACACAAATCTTGACTAAATCCAAAGGTATGCACGCGGATCGCCGCTAATAAGTTGACTCATCTATATGAAATAGTCACTAGCACCACAGGCTATCCTGGACTTATAGCTTTGCTATTCGGCGACCCTTTCAGCGCAAGTAGCGAGCCCTGCTGAAAGTTCCCGAATAACCTGAGCAGTTCTCCCAACTCGGCTATACCGTGTTTCCTCCTAGGCCGGAACGATCCTGTGGCACCAGGTTTGTCGTTCCGAGGAAACTTTCCTTTGTGCATAAGTTGTCCAATGACCATGCAAGACTCGACTCAAACTACCGTCTTATGCAGTCATTAGTTTTCTAGTGTACCATCTTTTTATAACTACGTTAAGACTCCCAAATCAGAGACTGCCTTGACGACCTAAGATCGCAAGCATTTTCTATATTACCATATCATTTTACTCAAATCAGGACTGACAATTTGATAGCCCTCCTATAAACTCAACTTGAATCAACCGTGTTCTATTTCAGTATTATAGACCATGGCATACTTATCTTTGAACCAACCGTGACTCGTTCCTTAAACCAATTATGCTTTGTGCAACACTACCACCCAAGTCATACTCCATATGACGAGATTTGAGACCGTGTGACTGTGTGGCTATAACCAGCCGTATAAATCGTGGGACCGTGCTTGCTATTACTTTGATAGCCCTTAACATATCTTTGGCCTAACTCCATCGTGCGATACAACTTTACCCGTGGGATGAGCAAGGCTATGCCAATCCCTTGCACCGTGGAAACGTGCACTGAGACTTGTGGCTCACTTATGCTATGCCAAGCATTGGATGATGGGACCATGCATGCTTTACCAAGCATTTATATGTGCGATGCCTTTGACTTATACTAGTTTCATAGCTTTGTGGCAACATAAACCAACATTCTTCTCCTAAGCCACGGGATGAAGGACCGAGTGCCATTTTGAAAGCATGTTGTACAACACTTCTAATCCGATCGTGGGACATTTCCATATTCTAACTCAATCTGACCCAAATTGAGATTATTCCCTGTCACGACCCGCACCTGGATATTGGGGCACGAATACGTGGACCACGTCTAGCCTATGCCGTATTAACGACGGTAGAATACTGTCAAGTACCCAATAATTATCTGCAACATCTATATGATCCATGATAAATAAAAGTACTCAATTCACATCACAAACAGCTAAGGAAGATATGAATTAGAAAATATAACAATAACTCTGAAATAACTAAATTCTATAATAAATATACATGACCAGAATGTATCAGAGATAAATCCGATAACGAAACATAAATCAAAATACAATGGCCTAGAACTCCTGGGAGACAACTCACGGTGAATAGAACAACAAGTTTTGTCTCTGCTAGCATCATCCTGGTCCAATAATGTGGGTCATAACAATTCCTAAAGATGTGGTTATCCAGTTAAGATTGGAGCGAAGTAAATAACCCTAAAATCAGTTCCAGAGCATGGAAGGAAATATAGAACTAGCAATAGAATAAGATACATAACAAGCTGAAAGACAATACAAGAAATAGAGAAATAGCATCATGAAGATATAAGTAAACCGAGTACATGAATAAAATAGAGAACATGGTAAACTATAATAAATATAAGTGGTTTGGAGCATAAAATAGTTATGTGATTGGCTTAGGTTGCACATAGTAACTTCATTATACGTGAATGCATAATCGACATGTACATGAATATACTAGAGGGATTAATCATATAACTACTTCTACTCCTCCTACCCCAATCAATACACAAGGATTCAATCATAATATGTTACGTACACGATAATTAGTTTGAACATAAAGCACATGTGAGCACATGAGAGTACATGAGAGCACATGAGAGCACATAAATAATACAAGTACAAGGAGTACACGATGTATATGATATTGTATATGAACATGAAATACCCAATGTACCCGATAAGGGATAAAATTGTATGATAAGAGCAGGCATTGTAGATACTATCATGATGAAAACAATTAGAGAATGTACTCGCCTGAAATGGTTGGAGTCGCCGTGCGCGACACGAACATGTCAACTCAAGATAGGTACGATGTTATGCTCCACAAAATGGTCCTAACAACGGTACATGCAGTTCCGTTCAGTCTAGAATAGTCCAAATAGCCTAATTTGGTCTATAAAGGCCTAAAATCAGAGTTCGGTATGATATTCTAATCAAGAAATAGAAACGACTATAACAGTCGCAATTTATTAATTTCGGAAAAGAAAACGTAACCAAAATCATATAACTATCTATAAAAAAATTATTTATCATTTTAGGAAATTATATTTTATTTCTAAACATTCCTTGATAATATTGGAAATCCCAAAAATCAATTAGAATATATAAAACTGAATTATATATATATATATTTATATATATATATATATATATATATATATATATATATATATATATATATATATATATAGATCAAGAATTATTTATATTTATATAGTCCAACTCAAGATATTTAAACTTAATAATTTAGGGCCCAAGCCCAAATATCTAATACTTAATATCATAGGAGCAAGAAATGGAAAACTAATAGTAATACCAAATATAGTGTAATATACATATACATGACTTAAATCCACTCATATATGTATATATACAATATTTATACATATGTCTTTATACACCAAATAAATAGTATAGTATTTTAATATCTATACATATACTGCTCTCTGAACATACAGTTAACAATAACATTAATAACATTGTTAATAAAATATTATTAACCAAAAACCATAATTACTTGTTATTATCATTAATGATAAATTAATTAATTTTTAATGAAACTAACCTTAAATAAAATTAACTTATTAAATTATAATGATTATAAATAATTATATATGTATTTGTATACAGGGGCTGCTGCCATCAATTCAAAAAAGGGGGGCCAACTGGATAGTTGAACTCATACACACAAACAAAAACCTCCTCAGTTTTCGAGCAGAGCCAAAATAAGAAAGGACAGTGGGGAGAGAAGTAAATCTCCCCAAACAAAAATTTGAACAGAAAAAACTAAGAAGAAAAGGAAGGAGAAGTCGGAAGAAAAGCTCACCGAGTGGGGGCTCCATCTTCAGAATAAACAGCGCCGATGATGCACGGAGAGGGCAAAATAGTGGTCTAGCTCGGCAGAGCCAAGCAGGGGCAGCTGACAGCTCCTGGGTCGACGTAAGCGAGAGGAGGGGGTTTGCCCTCGGTACATGGCGGCAGCTTGATCGGTGCGACGTTCAGATCTAGACGGTCGGCATATCAGATCTGGGCTCTGGGGCAGCGTACAAACTCGAAGGAGAGGCGAGGCTGAGAAGGAGATAGGGAAGAGGAGGACGGCACGACGACGGCGGTAGCTCACTGAGGATGGTGAGTAATATGCCCTTCTTCTTTCCCTTAAATGATGGTTCGATTTGGTTGGTTTTGGTGGCGGGGTTGAGATGAGGGGGTGTTGAAAGCCCCTAGATTTTAAAATACTATTTTCATAATTTTAAATAGCATTTATATCTTTAAAATGAGTTATTATAATTATTAGAAATTTTCAAAAAAATTTAAATAATTTTTAAATGATTTTTAAAAATAAAAATATCAATTTGTAATTTATTAAATTGTTTTAATATCAATTTGTAATTATTTTAAATACTGTTTGCAAAATTTATTTTGTCTGTGCAAATGAAATTTGCATAGAGCAACAACGGGGGGGCATTATGCAATTTAGAAATTGCATACACTAAGGCGGTGGGGGTCTTTGCAATATCGAATATTTGGGTGGGGGGTTTCTACAAAATAGTCGCCCGAATCACCGCCTTCTCCGTCATCATCTCTGGCGATTAGCGCCGTAACCCTAATCTAAACCCTAATTCGGTCGACTTCCCGACCCTATAAGTAGACCCCGACCTCAAATCCTAACCCTATACTATTTCCCGACCACCCCAGCGCCGCCCTGACCCCCTTCTTCTCCGACGAGACCGACGGAAACCTAGATCTATTAGCGCCACGGTTCCAGACATCGCCGTGGCCGTGCACCACCACCAACTTGTTCGCCTCGACGAGACGAACCCAGCTCTATTTTTTTCCGACCACCCCGACGCCACCTCCGCCGTGCAACGCCCCCGAAAGCCACCGCCTATCGGACACGTACGTATCATTTCTTCTATGTTTCGAGTCGTGTCTAGTGTACACGTGTGTGGACTCGCCTGAACACGAGGAACTAGTGGTGTACGTGGACACGAGAGATTCGTGTCTTGCGTATCGTGCTAACCATAGACACAAGATTCGTGTACCCGTGTCCTAAACTGTCAGGACACGGTTTTTAAATAATTGGGTTATCGGATTTGGTCTGTGTAAATGGTTTTAAACCCGCACAGTAATGGGTTTTAATAAATCGGGTTTACTGTTCATTTTGGGTTTCGGGTTTGGGCCCAGAGGGTTTAGGCCGGTTTTTATTATATATATATTTATATATATATATAATATATATATATATATATATATATATATATATATATATATATATATATATATATATATATAAATATAAAAATAATAGAAATTGGATGAGGCCAGGGCTCCGTTCTTCTCCTCCGGAGCTCGAGGCGCTCTGCTAGCCGCCTCGGCCGTACGGCCTCCTCGACCCGGCCCCTGGCCTCCCTCCGCGCTATGGCCTCCTCGTCCTCTACCTCCTTGGCTGGCCGGTCGCCTGGCCGTCATCCCAGTGGGGGGGCCTCCCCCTTGTCGGCATCTTCTCGCCGTGGGGGCCCCCTCCACCCCTCTTCCCTACCCCCCCTCGGTGCCGGTCTAGGCGCCGTCCTCGTCGTCCCCGAGCCCGCCGCAGGAAGGGCCCTCCGCCGATTTCGGCTTCTTCCGGCGAGCCTCCCCTAGCTCCGTCGTCCCCCTCCTCCACCGCTCCGCTAGGCGTGCAGCCCCCCCATCCGGGAGAGCCCCCTACCCCCCGCCGCGGCCCCCGGAGCCCGCACCCAGCGCGACCTTCCTCCTCCTCCCCACCCCCCTCCCCCGGGGGTCCCTCCACCTTCTCCCGCACCGGTGTTCGTCCTGGCCTCTCTCCAACTCCCCTCGGGTCTCGTCCCCCCGGGAGGCGTACCGTCCCACTCTCCGGCGGTGGCCGCGCCTCCTGTGGCGCCGCCGTCTCCGCCTCTCGACGCCCGCCCTGGTCTTCGCCGCTCCTTCCGCCGCCCCCGTCCCCTCCCCCTCATTTTCCTCACGTTCTTCCGGTAGCCGTCCCGTCCCCAGCGGCCGATGGCTGCGCGCCCCGCCCTCCATCTTCTGGCCCACCCTTCCCGGTTGGATCCTCTGCCGGTGGCGCCTGTCCGCCCTCCCCCTCCTGCGACGGTCGCCCGTCGCCATCCTCGCTTCACCCCCCCTCCACTTCGAGCTCTGCCTCAGACGGTCGCTGCAGGACCCCCACCATCGGTGGTAGGTCTTCCTCTCCGCCGAGGTCGAGGCCCCCCGCCCCCCCGCTCGCCGCCGCCTTCGGTCGCAGTCGCCGGTGCTCCGTTTGTAACGCCCCAGTCCCAATACTTGAGACTAGATACGTATCATGCCAGCTGTATACATACGAGTAAATATACGGTTCGTATGTATACATAATCTGTAAAATGTAGAAAGCCAAGATACTAAATCTCATCCACAAATATAAATAATAATATAAAAGTAACTTTGAGTTTGTCATGTATACAATCGCTGGGCGGAGACAAATCCACTACCAACTAATTTAAATAAGAAAGAATTATACAAGAAAATGATTTGGTCACGCGAAGGAGATGGCGATCTAAAAGCAACATCTCGAAGAATAGAGCGCAAGACATGGCCTTATCTAGAGCACCTGCAGAAAATCACAAGACACACCTGGAGAGATAACCAGGTCCTCAGAGGGACGTAATAAGACACATAATATTATGCCAATAAACGGAATATTAAAGCCCAACAAAAAAGTATGCATGAGTAAAGGTTCCTAACCATCCTATGTGATATGCATTTTGAGGACAACGTTCTACGTAGGGGCTGTAACGGATTCACGAAAGCAAGTAATAGAGAGTGGCCGTCAAGTAGCGCTCATCCGAGACGCTATCGGCCCTGGGCAGAAGGTAGTGCTCATAAGAGTCACCCTCGGCCCAAAATGTGTGTAAAAATAAATGTAGCCCCTACGTTAAAAACTGTCCCCTCCCCCCAATGATACTATACATGTATCGACTCCACGACACTGTTTTAATACTTAATAACTGCCAAGTCTTCTAAAAAAATCTATTGGCAGTTATATCCTAACGCACGGCCTATACGCACCAATGATCAGTCAGCACACAAGTCCGCATCTATATGCGACTCACAACTCACACACAATCCGTGGCACTTCGTGGCAGTTTATGAGATGCACTAAACATTCGGTGGTCCCTTAACTCTAAGCCAATTGCATAAAATATAATAATTTGCATATATATATATATATATGATTTTGAAAGAACAACCTAAAGAAAAAACATGCATGATATTGAGCAAGAAATTAAACAGTAAAGGCAAGGTGCCTTGTCTGATGTCCGAGTGAGGTAAGATGATGTCCTGGCGACGAATCAACAGCAGCGCACAAGAGGAAGGTATAGGTACAACTTCGGATGCTGAAAATAGTATATTATCTAATTATAAATAATACTACACCTATTACATTTATTTAATAAATTCTAAAGTTAGGATATGGCGTAGGTTTTCGTATCAGCTTTCCAAAAAACTAAACGGATCGCATTTTCGTTTCAGGAATCTTCCGAAATCTCGAAAATATCAAAATATGTTTGTTTTTCGGACATCTAATACTCAAAGAGTTTTATAAAAATATACAGAATGAATTTTGTCTATTAAAATATGTTTTTGGAAACCTTACCTCGATATGCTTCTTTTAAAAAAACTGGAGGCGAAACGGAGTTCGGAGCTAGGAGATATCATCGTTGCAAGTTGCTCTTGCTACTAAAAAGCAGGGCTAAATTCTAATGACGAATTTTAGAGTTTCTATTGGACTAAAAATAATTTCAAATTATGGCTGATAGAAGGGAGATGTATTGGGTTTATATAGTTATTTATTTCAGATTTATCTCCTAAATTAGATAGTATTTGATTTAAATAAATTGAAGTTTGTTTTGTTAGGATAGGATATAGATAGAGATGTTTTCCTAGTAGAAGTAGGATTAGTATTTATTTAAAACCCCTTTTAATTAATCTTCCTTTTAATTTAAATTATTTTAAAACCGATTCAATCCAAATCCAATCCAAATCCAACTCAATTAAATCTAGATAATTTCAAATCCAAATTAAATATAGATGATTCCCATATTTAAATCAAACTTATTTAAATTAAATCAATAAAATCTAATCAAAGTTTAAATTACCACAATAAGTTCAAAATATCTTTTCTAAAAATAATAATAATAATAAATAATTTCAAAATCCAAAAAATATATGAATAAAAATTTGTACATCCATGCAAATAAGGTATTTACATAAAATATAGTTTTCTAAATTAATTTGAACTAGAAATAAAATAATCTTTTATAAAAGTTAAAGATAAAGGTTTTGGCAAATATCGTGAAATGTTCTTCTGATATAAAAATATTTGTTTATACTATGTATTGAAACAACATATTTATTCTATATTCATCAAAAAACAATAATAAAATATTTGTATATGAATGAACAAATATCTCCTATTTACGTCTTTACGCAGTCGCACTCGAGGTACGATACCAAAATAAAAATCAATACCAAAATAAATTAATAAAAAATATAGTAAAAATTTAGGGGGTTTACATCCTACCCAACTTACAAGAATTTCGTCCTCGAAATTAAAAAAAAGTAGGGGATTCAAAAAGGTACAAAGTTATATCGATCAAATTACGACGTTCAACACAAACATGCATTAAAAAATCGTGATCTCGATAACTATGGAAATAAATTACGAATTTAATTTAGGGAGTGAATGATGGTCACGATAATGAATCTAGGGTCAAGGGAAAGGACGAGTAACTCGGAATGGGGATATAGTTCCATTGGTTGGTCGGTGGCTAACTATCTTGGCAATAGATGGTGGGACAACTAAGGGGATATCAAGTACGAGCGTTTTGTCATTCCAAAATAAGTGAAAGACAAAGACTATTAAGAGTGTGAAGAATCTATTATCGAATACGAATACGTGGTCCAAAGGCGACATGAATAGTTCAAAAGAGAATTGCCAAGGCAATCGTGGATGAGACTCTAGAGGCCAAGTTTAACTATGTCTCCATCCATGTTAGAACGATATGTAAAAAGCGAACCAAAGCGCACTCGGTTGATCAGACCATCATGCACCGGTTCTAATTAGACAATATGTTAGTGAGCGTACGCTCAATAGCATAAGTCATAAACAAGCTCGATAGATGCATAAGCTTGCAAAACTAGTTTATAGTAGCAACATTAGTCAAGATGGTAAAAATATAGGCACATGAGATTATTATTGAAAGAGAGTAGAATTATTTCGAACTTCTTAAGGATCTAGGTACCTATGTAGTCATCCTACGGTCTACTTGTCTAAGACTTGGTTAAGGTCATAAGGATAGTTAGGTCGTAAGGCATTACAAGAGTTAAACTAATAGTGTGATGGGACAATGGGTCAAGCAATCAAGATAAAGCACAAAGTTAAGCATTTAAGGAATTAAGTAGAACAAAATCACATATCGGATCGAAAGAATTGAGTCGAGGTTGAGTCCCAACCCTTGGTCGAAAAATATATCGGTATCATGGTAAAGGTTATAGTCTAGTCTTTATGACCCGAAAGTTATATCATAAAAATAGAGTACCAATGGACGTGTTTGAGTGGGACATAATATACCTACATGAAGGTGAGCTCGTCTAGGTCTTACATATAAAATTTGTTGGAAGGTAACAGCTGGTCTCATGCTCCGAATATCAATGTCACGATAGGGGACACCAAATGATCAAAAATAGAAAGTGGCTGTTCATGAGGTGCTAGTTAATACAAACAAAATAAAAAGGATCAAGTTAAAGCATGAAATAAAGATAATTAAGAAATCTAGTAGATCAAAGTAAAATAAGTTAGGGACAAGGTTTCTTGAGAGAAGATAGTCTCCTACATGGGGTATAATCAAGATACAGTTCTAATTATTTTTGAAATTCTCAAACGATTAGACGGTCACGATAAAAGGCCTAGATTGAGGGAAGGACAGGTAAGTCAAGATTTTGATAAAGTCACATGGTTTGGTAGATGGCCAACTATACTTGAGTATATACAACTATCATGGTCATGAGTGATATGGCAATTAATGTGGACTACTCTATCTTATTAGGGCTATCTTGGTTGTTTACCATTATAAGTCTAACTTTTTGACCTCGAGCTTTCAAAAAGTTTCTTAATAAGAATTTCTCGAAAAATAATCTACCAAATTTCTATTCATTCTACCTCGTCCAATCATAATCATAACTTAAAATGTAAATTCCTTTAATAAATAATTTTTTATCACGTCATTAGTAACTTTTCCCAAAAGTTGTAATAAAACTCAATATTCGAATAATCCTATCAGTCATCAAATCCCTTTTTTTTAACTAAATTTCATAGCATATCATAACTTTTAAAAAAAATTCAAATAATCCTCGAGATAACTCTTAGCATACAAGTCCAAATCTAAACTCAACAAAAAATTTAATACACTTATCAACCATAATCCTACGTATGATTTTTATCAAATTGATTTCATAAATCATACATACTTCCAAAAATCAAAATTTATTTTTCCCTTCTTTTTTTTACCACAATATTTTTTTTTTGATATCCAATATCGAAACCTTCAACTCAAAATCTAAATAAATTTATAATCCTCAGTCATACGACACAAGTTAAAATCTAAAAATTTACCAAATTTTATCACTCGTCCTCAAAGTTTGGTCAATCGTAAAGTATACTGCAACATAAACATATTTAAGACCCCTTTCAATTCAAATTTATATCCCTCCAAAGATGTGTAGCTATAACTCAATTTAAATCATAAATATTTTCAAAAGATCTTCAATTTCAGAACTCAAAAATCAATTCAATATGTTTTCTCAATTCTACTATCATCTTGGGTATACCACTTAGTAGTAAAAAATTTAACAATCTTATGAAGATGGTAATATTGCTACTACCCAAATTGGAATTAACTATTCCTTAAGGTTAAAAATGCCTTTATAACTCAAATAAGACCTCAATGCATATCAATTGTCCATGTAATCCATGTGTTTGACCTATGAGCATATACCAGTGTAGTCATCTTCCTAACCGACATTAAAGGATAAGATTACGGTAGGAGGAGTTCTAGCAAGAGACGAATCGAGGAAGTTGCTTGAGAGATCGAAATGGAGTCAAGGGAGAAGATCAAGTAGGTGGATGAGATTCTAGACTCTAATCCTATATTGCAGGCCCATTCGGTACAGTCATATAACCGAAACGGCAAACTTGACCTGCATGGGCCACCACAAAAACATGTAACGCCCTAGTCCTAATACTTGAGACTAGATACGTATCATGCCAGCTGTATACATAGGAGTAAATATACGATTCGTATGTATACATAAGCTGTAAAATATAGAAAGCCAAGACACTAAATCTTGTCCACAAATATAAATAATAATATAAAAGTAACTTTGAGTTTGTCATGTATACAATCGCTGGGCGGAGACAAATCTACTACCAACTAATTTAAATAAGAAAGAATTATACAAGAAAATGATTTGGTCACGCGAAGGAGATGGTGATCCAAAAGCAACATCTCGAAGAATAGAGCGCAAGACATGGCCTTAGCTAGAGCACCGACAGAAAATCATAAGACACACCTGGAGAGATAACCAGGTCCTCAGAGGGACGTAACAAGACACATAATATCATGCCAATAAACTGAATAATAAAGCTCAACAGAAAAGTATGCATGAGTAAAGGTTCCTAACCATCCTATGTGATATGCATTTTGAGGACAACGTTCTACGTAGGGGCTGTAACGGATTCACGCAAGCAAGTAATAGAGAGTGGCCGTCAAGTAGCGCTCATCCGAGACGCTATTGGCCTTGGACAGAAGGTAGTGCTCATAAGAGTCACCCTCGACCCAAAATGTGTGTAAAAATAAATGTAGCCCCTACGCTAATAACTGTCCCCTACCCCCAATGATACTATACATGTATCGACTCCACGACACTGTTTTAATCCTTAATAACTGCCAAGTCTTCTAAAAAAATCTATTGGCAGTTATATCCTAACACACGGCCTGTACGCACCAATGATCAGTCAGCACGCAAGTCCGCATCTATATGCGACTCACAACTCACACACAATCCGTGGCACTTCGTGACAGTTTATAAGATGCACTAAACATTTGGTGGTCCCTTAACTCTAAGTCAATTGCATAAAATATAATAATTTGCATATATATATGATTTTGAAAGAACAACCTAAAGAAAAAGCATGCATGATATTGAGTAAGAAATTAAACAGTAAAGGCAAGGTGTCTTGCCTGATGTCCGAGTGAGGTAAGATGATGTCCTGGCGACGAATCAATAGCAGCGCACAAGAGGAAGGTATAGGTACAACTTCGAATGCTGAAAATAGTCTATTATCTAATTATAAATAATACTGCACCTATTACATTTATTTAATAAATTCTAAAATTAGGATATGGCATAGGTTTTCGTATCAGCTTTCCGAAAAACTAAACGGATCGCATTTTCATTTTCGAAATCTTCCAAAATCACAAAAATATCGAAATATGTTTGTTTTTCGGACATCTAATACTCAAACAGTTTTAGAAAAAAATACAGAATGAATTTTGTCTATTAAAATATGTTTTTGGAAACCTTACCTCGATACGCTTCTTTTAAAAAAAACTGGAAAGACGAAACGAAGTTCGGAGCTAGGAGATATCGTCGTTGCAAGTTGCTCTTGCTACTAAAAAATGGGGCTGAATTCTAATTACGAATTTTAGAGTTTCTATTGGACTAAAAATAATTTCGAATTATGGCTGATAGAAGGGGGATATATTGGGTTCATATAGTTATTTATTTCAGATTTATCTCCTAAATTAGATAGGATTTGATTTAAATAAATTGGAGTTTGCTTTGTTAGGATAGGATATAGATAGAGATGTTTACCTAGTAGAAGTAGGATTAGTATTTATTTAAAACCCCCTTTAATTAATCTTCCTTTTAATTTAAATTATTTTAAAACCGATTCAATCCAAATCCAACTCAATTAAATCTAGATAATTTCAAATCCAAATTAAATATAGATGATTTCCATATTTAAATCAAACTTATTTAAATTAAATCAATAAAATCTAATCAAAGTTTAAATTACCACAACAAGTTCAAAATATCTTTTCTAAAAATAATA